>CM075338.1:36063572-36270748 GCA_037788925.1 Mytilus galloprovincialis
ATTTAAATAAAATAAAATCATAATTGACGGTTGAAATATTGAGATATTCAATTCTTCAAATGTATTTTGATAATAGGGATGTCCTGGTACTTATTAAACAGAAAACCCTGGCTGTTTTTGGCACAACTTTTTTGAAATTTTGGACCTCGATGCTGTTCAACTTTGTACTTGTTCCGACACAATTTCATCATCATCGAGCAATTTGAAACAACACAATGCGATATTAAATGTGAACTTATGTAAATTTGTGTCCACTATCAAAAGTAACAGGTTTATATTTTCATAGTACGCAAGACGCGCGTAAAATGTATGTCTTTCAAGATTCCGAATTATAAAACCGGGTTTTTCAGCCGGTGAAACCCATGGCGTTGTCAGTTTGTTTTAGATTTATGAGTTTGACTGTCCCTTTGGTATTTTTCGCCCCTCTTTTATAACACATGAACATTTGGAAACCGGATTATTGCAATCATTTTTCAACCACTGTTATTATTATACGCCCGTCGTCTTTTAGACGGGACGTATTATGGTATACCGTTGTCCGTCCGTCGTCCACACTTCGGACAATAACTCAAAAAGCCTTTCACCAATGTCCATGAAACTTTGGTGAATTGTTTATATCTATTGATGTAAGCTCCCTTTCAATTTTTATAAATTTCAGATTTTAAGTTTTGGATTTATGGGGCTTTATTCATAAAAAAAGGGGGATTTTCAACACTTCGGACAATAACTCAAAAAGGCTTTCACCAATGTCCATGAAACTTTGGTGAATTGTTTATATCTATTGATGTAAGCTCCCTTTCAATTTTTATAAATTTCAGATTTTAAGTTTTGGATTTATGGGGCTTTATTCATAAAAAAAGGGGGATTTTCAACACTTCGGACAATAACTCAAAAAGGCTTTCACCAATGTCCATGAAACTTTGGTGAATTGTTTAAGCTCCCTTTCAATTTTTATAAATTTCAGATTTTAAGTTTTGGATTTATGGGGCTTTATTCATAAAAAAAAAAGGGGGATTTTCAACACTTCGGACAATAACTCAAAAAGGCTTTCACCAATGTCCATGAAACGTTGGTGAATTGTTTATATCTATTGATGTAAGCTCCCTTTCAATTTTTATAAATTTCAGATTTTACCTTTCCGTGTTATGAATTTTTATGCTTAAAAAAGGGGGGATTTTCCAATTTTGGGACAATAACTAACACTTTCACAAAATTTTATGCAACTCTGATAAATTGTTTATATCTATTGACATAAGCTCCCTTTCCATTTTTATAAATTATAGATTTTACGTTTTCTTAAGTAATGAATTTTTATACTTAAAAAAGGGGGATTTTATGAAACTTTTGTGAATATATTAATGTAACATCCCTTTTGATTTGTATATATATTTCTAGTTGATCATATAAATTCATTTAAAACATAAAAGACAAGTTAAAAGAGCAACGGGCGTATTATGCGCTAAAGCGCAGCCCTTTATTAGTTTAGTTTTTACAAATGGTCAGCCTGAGTATAGCATTGAGTAGTTAACTATTGTGTACCATCACTGATTATTAGATATTCTTAGTCTTTAATCCCGAAGGGCTATTGGGAAATAAATATGGTCACTTACTCTTTTTCCGACCGGCAGTAACCACTGTGTATCATCGCCACCGGAAATTAGGTACTAATTAAGCGGAGAGAAATAGAAAAAAAAGTAAACAAGTTAAGAATTAATTCAATTTAAAGCATTTCTACTCATTTGATGAGGGTGTCGCTTAAGAAATGAATTTCTGATGTATAATTCTTTGAACTATTAGGCTGATAAGTACAAAATCTATACAAGATTTTGAGTAAATCTCCAAAACTTGCCACTAAGTACCGGAAAATTTCGAGGTCCATCGTCCTCTGTCGCCCAATTCTCAAGATATTGAAATGTTTTTCATTATTTTTCCAGACACGTTTTTAGGTTATTATAATGTGGCATCATATTTACTGAAATATAGACCCTAAAAATAAGTCTAGGGTACGGCAACTTGCTCGTGTTGACACATGGGGTTCGTGTTGTTTATTCTTTAGTTTTCTATGTTGTGTCATGTGTACTATTATTTGTCTGTTTGTCTTTTTTATTTTTAGCCATGGCGTTGTCAGGTTGTTTTAGATTTATGAGTTTGACTGTCCCTTTGGTATCTTTCTTCCCTCTTTTACTGTATGGGTACTTTCTAATTTTAGAATATTTATTTACCGTCCTTTTAAAGAAAATCAAATATTTAGTTCAAATATATAAGGGGGGTACCTTTTTATGTTAAACTGTTTTTTTTTTCCTTTTTCAAGGTGTTGTTAGTTTAAACATATTTATTTATAGTGGATTGGGAAACAAGTTTTGCAACTTATATAAATCCCTTTCCACTTTGCGGGTGCGAGTGCTGCCTTGTAGCGGCATTGGCCTACTCTTTTTCGAAATCTACAAGGTTGTCTTTAACGTGCAAGAGATATGGCTCTCTCTTAACACGGGTCAGCCATTTATCGTCCCCTTCCGACGGACTATCATCGTTTCCTTAAGACCATACTCGCAAATGGTGTCAAGGGAAAGCCAAAAATTGAGTTCCTGAAATTTTCATCCCGAACAGGAATCGATCCAGGAACCTTAGTGTTAGTAGTCCGATGCACTTACCAAGGCTCTCTCCAGGTGTTGTTTAAAACTGTTATTTGAGATAAATTTAAAACTGTTAACTGTTTTTGACCCACTGTCTGTAATCTGTTCTGTTAAAACTTGTAATGTTGTTAACTGTTTATTTGAAACGGGATTCCTGTTATCCTGTTACTTGATACTTTTTTAAAAGAGTTTTTGGCATCATTTTCTATGTTAACTGATCGTGACTGTTATTTACAAGAATCACATTAAAATTTGTTGTCCATCTCTTTCTTCTTGTCTTCAAAATCTTTGAGTATAGTAAATCCTTCATAAAATTGAAATGGGGAAATGTCAAAGAAACAAAACCCCGACCATATAGAAGAAAACAACCCAACGCAGCGAGAAAATTGTGCACTAGGGTGGGGTGTCAATACACAGTTAGGAAAAACGCTTAAAATTGACACTCATAATTTTTAAACAACCTCTTTCCCTTCCTTCCAAACAGAAAAGGCTTAATATTTGAGATATGCGAGTGTATGTTTATGGAAGAGGATCGTCCACAATACACATAACCAGAAGAAGCCTCATTTTGCAATTGTCTGTCCATGTGTCAATACAAAAATATGGCACTTGCTTGTGTATTCTGAAAATTAGCAAGCTTTATAAAAGATTCCGTATAGAGCTAGGCATTTCTGCGACTTTGTAGTGGTTTTCAAACTTTTGAATATTTTGAAGATATGCACTTCCCCTTTTCATTGCTTTTGGGTTCGTCTGGAAAAAAGTGTAAATTAAAGATGCTGTTAACTGTTATCAGCATTTACAATTTGTTGTTAACTGTTTTTGTCAAAATCGAGCTGTTGCTCCCACATCTAATTATGCATTACATAAAATGCATTACATAGAAATAGCATTCGCTTGACAGCATTTTAGATGTATACACATTATATATTTTCAAAAAGACACTTGACAAGAAATTTAATTCGAAATGCAAGTCACGATTTATTTCTGCTGACTGTCGATGAAAACAAAGTATTTTCTGATCTTTTCTTTTACAAATGAATCATTTCAAATATAAAATAATTAAACAATGTATTTAACCCAGCACATACATTATGTGTCTGTCCGAATTCTCAATCCTGTGGTTCGGTGGTTGTCGTTCATCTCTATCATATTTGTTGTTTTTCATAAATTGTTTTGTTATAAGTTAGGCCGTTAGTTTTCTTGTTAAATCCTTCTACATTTATCATGTCGGTGTTGTTTTAGCCGACTATAAGGTACAAGTTTTCATTGTCGAAGGCCGTACGATAACAATTAAGGGGGTTCGCGGGTCTAAATCATTTATATAGGATTTCTCTATATTTTTCTATAAATGAACTCTATCTTATAGTTAATAGAAAAATAAGATAAAAAAGTGGGGTCACCGTTCATTTGCGCTAACAATCTGCCTTCGAAAGAAGCATACATTTTTGTAGAGGTGTTTTTTTTTCTGTTGAAGTAATAGGAGAAATAAAGGTAATATCGAAATAAAAAAAAAGAAATTTATTACAGAAATCGCTAAAATTTTACAATAACTTAGTTTAAGTACAGCTTATATGGAAATTATATTAAAAAAGATAGGCCACCGATGAGTTGAAAAAGATATTTCAATTTTAGAGCCCAAAAATGGCATTTTTCCACCAAAGGGAGATAATTTGGAACTTTTTCAATGATGTATACATTTTGAAAGTCATCTGGGGCCACCACGAATTGATTGTTTTGAATGATTTTTGTACCATATGATAAAGTAACAACTACAAAAGGAAATAAATAAAATTTGTAATGAAAAACAAATGTTTGATTTTTTTCTGAAATTTGTATACCCTTGAGCCTCCTTAATTGCTTACATACACCTTTTTTTTATCCTGATGGAGTTATCTTATTTGCTATCATACCACATCTCCACTGTTTTTATCTAAAGAGGAAACAAACTAGCACCTACAAAAGATGCATGAATGGGCGGTTTATTTTATTGAACTTACAAAATTTCACCCTTACAACAAGTAAGACAACAGTCATTAGTAGTATAACGATATATGAATGTATTCAGAATAATATGGTTGAAAAAAACATTTTAGTACAAAGTCGAATAGCGGTACGCAACGACGTCTTCTGAACAGAATTAACGGTATATATTTAATAATATTTGATAAGTAAGACTAAAAGTCAGTTTGTATATTTGTAAGCCTGATATCAACAAAATATCGTCACTTGATATTATTTAAACAGTGATTAATTTCCTCATAAAAGTTTAATATATTGCAAGGCGCTGTATAAACAAAATTTGTTATTTTGCAATTCGCCGTACAATAAACAAACAATGTTTTGTTCCATATTCTTTAAAAAAAAAATCTGTTTGACAACAAATTTCAGTAAATATGATGCCGCACTATAATAATGTTAAAACAAGAAGATGTAACAGAAGAAAATAAATAAAATGAAAATAATACATTCACTCGAACAGCTTTTCATTTTAATCAATTTGTATATCATGTCAATAGTGTAAAAAGGCAACTCAAACTAATTCTTTGAACTCAAACATGTCAAATGATTGAATTTTAACAACATATACATGTACTTACAATAGGATGAGTTGTGGAATTCATGAAAATGTATATCAATAATTCTGCTTTTGACTGGAAAGGATACCAATCAAAGTCTTTTGACTGCTCATCATTTGAAGCTGAAATGTAAAAATTCAAGTGTGTACTTCAGCAGCCATATCTTTTTTATTACAACACGCTTAAAAAAAAACAAGTTATTAAATGTTCTTTATAAAATTGAGATTTATATATCGCTGGTATGTCTTTTGTCTAAACATACTAATCAATACTGCACTAGCTACAATAACCACAAACAGTAAAAATAAAATCTCAATCTTCTGAATCTTACTTTTAGCTGTGCGAAGGCTCTCTCAATTTCAACACGAATTATATCTCTTCTGCTGATGAGTAAAATTATCATTATCTCTGTACGGTGTAAGTAGCCATCTCCGGACGGTATAAGTTGTATTTCCTAGGATATGGTTTGTCAAATTAAAACGTTAATACGATATTAGCACGTTTAAAACCCTTGCAACAACTCTTAGTGGGGTCCGTGGGTGGCCTGTTGCAAGGCAAAATTTCTGTCCCTGTCCAATATACCCTCATTTTCCAGTGGCATTCCAAGTTTTCCCGACGATCATGCTGAATGGTCTTAATTATGACAAGACCTACCTATTGCATTTATTAACTTGTTCTCGTTCTGAACATGAATGCAATATTTGCCACTGGACGTAAAGCAAACAACAATCAATCAATCTACATTATCCATTCCCGCCATAGAAATAATAGATTGATTGATTGTTGGTTGCTTTACGCCGCTTTTTAGCACAAAAAGGCTATATCGCGGCGAGAGCTAATTCGAATATTTTTACAATTTAAAGCATATTTTTAAAATAAGACAAAAAGTCCTTCAATATACTAAAATTCTAGACTAAAGCAAATTGATTATTTACAAATAAAAATCAATATGAGTAAAATAACGTGATAAAAATTAAAAACGACTTAAATATAATAACATTTTTATATTCTATAATAAATTCCAATTTCTTTTAAAAATGCAACAATATTTGTAAATGGAACATTATTAAATAAATCATACATATTATTGACATTGAAATGCTTCTTACGAATATCAGCAAAGTCAATACAATTAATTAAAACATGTTTAATAGTATACTTGCAGTTGCAAGGTACACATTGTGGTTCATCTTTATTTTTTAAAAGATACTCGTGTGTTATTCTAGTATGACCAATACGACATCTAGTAATAATACACTGATCTTTTCTGCACATAAAATTATTAAAAGGTTTACCTATATTAGGTTTAATTTCATGTAATTTATTGTCATCTATTTTACTCCATTCATTTTTTAAAATATTAAACACATATTCTCTAATATTAGATTTAAAATCAGTATATGGTATATCACAGTTAGATAAAGGGTCACCCAGGGCATGCTTTGCCTCAAGGTCTACAGCTGTGTTTCCAAGGATTCCAACATGACTCGGAACCCATAGAAATATTATTTCTTTCAGAAGAATTATCAAATTCCTCATTACATATAAAATTTGGAGAATTGTTGGGTTTTTAATTTTAGTATTTTGTATAGCTTGTAAGCATGAAAGTGAATCGGAGCATATAATAAATTTGGATTTATCTGAAGAAGCAATAAATTTCAAAGCCAAAATTATTGCTTCTGCTTCAGCAGTAAAGATGGCTGCATCAGATGGCAAACGGAGAGTTGCAGCTCTGTCCCTGAAGACAGCAGCAGATGCAACTCTGTCGCCATCTTTTGATCCATCAGTAAAGACAGTTGAAAAATCTGGATAATTGGCTTTAATTTTAGCATAGTGTTGCTGAATTAAAAGAGGATTTGTTTTATTTTTATTGTGTTCACGGAGATCAAATATCATTTTTGGTTTGGGAAGTTCCCATGGAGGACATTTGCAAATTTTAACTTGAGCAACAGATTTTAAATCAAAAGAAGCTAAATGTGGTTTTAAACGTCTACCTAACGGAGGAATTTTATTTTCATGTTTTGCAAAAATATCTTCATAAATCGGATTAAAAACACAGCTGTAGGCAGGATTATCTGAATAGGCTTTTAGTTTGACAGCATATTGAAGTCCAAGCTTCAAACGTCTGTTAGAGAGTGAGTGCTCATCAGCCTCTACATACAGACTCTCAACTGGTGAGGTTTTAAATGGGCCAAGACAGAGACGCAAACCTTGGTGATGCACAGCATCAAGAATCTGTATGTAGGACTTCCTTGCAGAGCCATACACTATAGAGCCATAATCTAGTTTAGATCTAACTAGAGATCTATATAAATTAAGTAAAATGTTGCGATCAGCACCCCAGTCAGTGCTGCCGACAACTTTTAAAGTATCTAAAGCTTTTAAACATCTCGATTTTACCATTTTGATATGGGGTAGAAAGGTTAACTTTTTATCGAAAATTAACCCAAGAAATTTGTTGCCGTACAAAGTGAGTTCTGGATCAAGATGCAATTTCCTTTTGTTACAAAAATGCATCCCGACCGTTTTTGACGTGGAAAATTTAAAACCATTTTCCGAGGCCCATTTTTCAATTCTTCCAAGACAAATTTTGCTAACTTGATAGAAAATATAGACCTTAGATTCTCTGTTTTTTACAATCCAAGATGGCGAAAGACACCCATATACCACCTTAATAGCCATTTTGTATCGTTCGTCTCTCTATCAAAGGATTAACGATCGTTTGTATATATCGACAACTGAGTTTAGTATCCCTTTGGTATTATTCGCCTCTCTATAAAGGATTAGCAATGGTTTGTATATACCGACTAATGATTTTGAATATTCATTTGACATCGATAGAATATTCATTTGGAATTGTTCGAATATTCATTTGGTATCGCTTGAATTTTCAATTGTAATCGTTCCAATATTCATTTGATATTGTTTGAATATTTATTGGTATCGTTTGAAAATTCATTTGATATTGTTTGAATATTCATTTTATATCGTTTGAATATTCATTTGATATCGTTTGAATATTCATTTGATATCGTTTGAATATTCATTTGATGTCGTTTGAATACTCATTCGATGCAATAAAAGCCATCTCTGAATATTTATTTGAATTGTTCGACCATTCATTTGGTTCTTGTTTGAATATTAATTTGTAACCGTTTGAATATTCATTTGGTATCTTCAGTCTATCTATAGAAGATTATCCATCGTTTGTTTATATCAACTAATGAGTTTGAATATTAATTTGATATCGTTTAGATTTTCATTTGATATTGTTTGAATATTTATTTGATATCATTTAGGTTTTCATTTGATATTGTTTGAATATTCATTTGAAATCGTTTGAACATTCATTTGATATCGTTTGCATATTCATTTGATATCGTTTGAATATTCATTAGATATTGTTTGAATACTCATTTGAAACAATACAAGCCATCTTTGAATATTTATTTGATATCGTTTGAATTTTTAATTGGTCCATTTTAATAATGGGTTTGAATAATTAATATTCAATCTAGCAAAGTATACACTAGATTGTGTTGTAATAATTTTTTTAACTACGTAGCTTTAATCTCACTCCGATATTTTATAAGGTTTGTCTTTGTTCCAAGAAGGTATTTACAAAATGATCAATGGATCTTTCAAAAGGTGTTTTATCCTCGTATCTATGAAGAGTTAATTTATTATCAATAAAGTAGGGATGGTCAATGGCACACTTTCCTTTGCAGCTATATGCTTTTCCATATGGTACGCATGGAAATAATCAATAAAGGATTTTTCAAAGTTGTAAGTCAGGAGCCTGTAATTCAGTGGTTGTCGTTTGTTGTTGTGTTACATTTTTTTGTTTTTCGTTCATTTTCTTTTAACATAAATTAGGTCGTTAGTTGTCTCGTTTGAATTGTTTTACATTGTCATTTCGTGGCAAAATATGACTATGCGGTTTAGGCTTTGTCCATTATTGACGGCCGTACGGTGAACTATTTTTATACGCCCGTCGTCTTTTAGACGGGACGTTTTATGGTTTACCGTTGTCCGTCCGTCCGTCGTCCACACTTCGGACAAAAACACTTTCACCAATTTTCATGAAACTTAAGTGAATTGTATATATCTATTGACGTAAGCTCCCTTTCATTTTTTTTTAATTTCAGATTTTAAGTTTTGGATTTATGGGGCTTTTTTAATAAAAAAAAAAAGAGTGGGGATTTTCAACACTTCGGACAATAACTCAAAAAGGCTTTCACCAATGTACATGAAACTTTGGTGAATTGTTTATATCTATTGATGTAAGCTCCCTTTCATTTTTTTTAAATTTCAGATTTTAAGTTTTGGATATATTGGGCTTTATTCATAAAAAGGGTGATTTTTAACACTTCGGACAATAACTCAAAAAGGCTTTCACCAATGTCCATGAAACGTTGGTGAATTGTTTATATCTATTGATGTAAGCTCCCTTTCAATTTTTATAAATTTCAGATTTTACATTTCCGTGTTATGAATTTTTATGCTAAAAAAGGGGTGATTTTCCAATTTTGGGACAATAACTAACACTTTCACAAAATTTTATGCATCTTTGATAAATTGTTTTTTATCTATTGACATAGGCTATCTTTGTTATCAGCATAAAATGGTTTGTGATTCTGTAATATTTAGAATAACTTAGTCTATTTTATCTCATCTATAAATTTTATATAATGTATATGCCTTAATAAATATAAAAGGTACTTTGTACTCAGAAAGTGTCAACAAACTTAGTTAAATTTGAGGTAGCCTTGATAGTGCCATTTTTGTTGTGTATTTTTATTTATTATTTGGGTGGGGGGGGGGGGGGGGTTATTTGACAGGGCTCACACTATTTCTAGTTGATCATATAAATTCATTTAAAGGGAAACTTCGCAAAAAAAAATTGATATTATGTCCATTCTGTATAAAAATGCTCAAATTTATAAATATTAAAGTTTTATTCCGCTAGATAAGAGATCACCATCGATTTTAAATTTTGAGTATCAGTTCTCTGCCTTCCGCCATTTTGTTATCTTGTCCAAATAAAATTCACGATATGTCTTTAAACCACAAAGAAACAAAACTACAGTATCCGATGTAGTCTTAATTACGTGTCGATATCTTGTCAATCGTACGGTTGTTTTATCTGACTAACTAACTTGATACGGACAATGTTCTTATTTTTTTAATAACCATATAGTCTGTTATTTTTAAACTGTTAATATTGGAATTAGTTAAAAAGTCAAAAGTTCAAATCATAAATAAGTGTTCCGTGAAAATTTTTCTAAAAATTTTGCTGAAAATTGGAGATTAATTTATCAAGACGAAATACAAGCTGCACATTTTACATATGATCAAGCCACTTTGCTTACAAAAATTGGAACATACCGCTGTCAAAATGTGTCATGTGAGCAAATTGTGAATGAAAGCATAGTCTTTGTATCAGAAGATTTAAAGCATGATGCCCATTTTGTCAGCAAATGCCAAGAACTATTTACCAATCATATTGTTAACCGTGGTGTAGATTTCAATCACCATGTTATATTCAGTGATGGGTGTTCTTCACAGTTCAAATCAAAAATCCCATTTCACTTTGTTGCTAAATCAAAAAGGACACTGCTTATTATGAGTAATAATGTTTTGGGAGTAAACATGGTAAGAGTGGATGTGATCCACTTGGTGGAATTGTAAAGGCTGCTTTTAATACTGTGAGTTAGAATTTAATACTGGAAGCTGCATTTCAGGGATCTTTAGAAAAAAATATCTGACCCTAATTGTTATTACAAAAATTAATGTAGACTGCACATGAAGAGAAAAAATAAACTGGCCCATAGTTTAGCACAAAAAAAAGTCAAAGAAATTTTCTTCCAGTATCATGTACTTGTAGTTGTATACAGTATTTAACTATAAAGCTACCACTCAGTGACCGTGTATCATCAGAACACCGGTTATAGGTACTAACCAAGCAGGTGTGATCTATTTTGGTGGCCTCACACAGTATCGAAAATCTTTGTGTTGTTCACATAATATCAATGTGTACCTCAATCTGTCAATCTAAACCTAATTGTTGTTCTTAGAAATGATTTGTTGGTAGGTTTATGTTAAATGATGTCTTATTATTTTTCCAAAAGAAGAACGAATATTAAAAACATGTGCAAATACTTGTTAAAGAATTTGGCACTCGTCTCATTCGATATAATTTTGTATTTATTGCAACTCTTTTTCTGATAGAAGGCCACTGTGCGTGTGTATTCAGTATGGCTGTATCAATAATTTGCATTGGAATCTTTCATGCATATATTTTTTTCGATATTTTATTCCGAAAAGAAGCGTTGTGTATGGTGGTCAGCTGACCACATAAATCTGTTTGTATGGTGCATAGTTTAAAATAAGTAGCTGTATACCATACACAAAAACACAATTTTCATACTCGTTTACTACCCAAAAAGTTTCAAGGAATGAATAATCACAGGTAGGTTTATGATTGGAAACTTTTTTTTTGCCCTGTATTGGCTTTCAGGTAAAACATGTAAATGTCTCAATTGTATCGAAATTGAAAGTTGTTGACATTCACAACTACATGTATGTGCGCATTTGCTAGTCAACTGTTCTTATTACAGGGGTTCAAACTAACATTTGGTACTGGAAGGTCCAGGACCTTTGACACTCGAAACTGAAAGGTCCACAACCTAAATTCCAGGTCCTACTTTTACTTGAAATATTTCCTAGCTCAGTAAGATACAATATTAATGTGTTTTTAGTGTTAGGTTAATTTTAGCTTGTTTCAATGTCAAAATCACTTAGGAGATAACTGTATTGTATTTTAAGCTCCGACGGCATCAATTGGGGATTTGATGGTCGCAAATTAAGTTTACTGGCGACGCGTTAGCGGAGACAGTAAACGGGTATTTGCGACCATCAAATCCCAAATTGATGCCGTCGGAGCTTAACATACAATATTGTTATCTCCATTCTAATGAAACTGACAGAAAACAACGTTAAAGCATGTATTTAAAATCTGTCATATGCCGTCTGCGCTTGCGCGTACGTCCCATAGCATCAATTGTCAATTGATGCCATGTAAGAAAATGACGTTATCCAATCAAAATGAACGTTACAAACGTTGTTGCATTAGAATGTTGTTTAACATGTTTAATAAAAAATGTAATTGTCTTGTATATATTATCAATTCAAATTATCTTTTTGGGGGGTATTGGGGAGGGTGTCAATGTGGATGGGTGTGTAGTGTCTCAACTATTTGTAATTAGTTACTAATTGTACCATTGTATTTAACAGTTCAAATGTTAAGCTATTTAAGTGTATCATATGTAGTTGCACTTTTATACTATATTTTAGTTCCTCTGGAAATAAAGTAAGAAACTTCCAGATTTTTACTGGCCGTTCATAATTGAGAAGAAATTACCTCTTGAAATTATAGTTATGTTTACACTATAAAAAATGACATTGAAAATTTGTGAACTAAAAGTAATTTTGAGTTTCTGAATAAAATATTTCTTGCTTTTTCTTTCTTTTCAATTTGGTTTTTTTAAATTCTAGTTCTTATTTTTCATCATTATAGAAGTATTTTGTCAACTGCCTAGAATTATTATTTTTTCATTGTACTTGGTTGGCAAATCCGGAATTATCCTTATCTGATCCGGTTTTATAATTGTCTTCATTTCTGGTTTATGGCATCCGTTGTTTTCAATGTTGTTTTTGTCAGTTAGATATGAGTTTACTTTGATTTACACATTACTTGTGTTTACGATTTTGGGTATAAAGCTAGTGGTTGAATAAAATGAAAATCGCTTTCATGAATAATGAAGATGAAAATAATTTTGATATCATTTGGAAATTTTGGTCGAAAAGTCGGCAAAGTTAATTTTTTTTTTCTAATAATTTGAAGGTCTGTCGGGCCTAACTAGTAACAAAAACGAAAGTCCGAAGGCTAAAATGGAAGGTCGTGGACCTCAGACCACAGCTAATTTGTCTTATAAATACATGTAGGAAAAAATCGATGCGAAAATTATTTTGGAGCAGGAATTTCAGATGTTGAGAAATGTACACTGAATGTTGATAAAAACTAAAAAAAAAAAAGATTTTTATTTACCGTGTCAGTTGAAAATCTATCATGCTCGATTGGTTAGTACCTATATCTGTTGTACGATGATACACGGTGGCTACCCACCCTATAAAAATGATAATACCGGAAACACAGATTCTTTTTTAGGCCTTATTTATATATATTTAAAAAGGGAGCAATTAAGTAGTTTCAGATGAAGACATCGTGAAGTGGGGGAGGACCTGCAAATAAGCTTTGAATGTTATTATATATTTGTAGGTTGGATACACCATCCTCACAGGTCTGTGACTTAAGAAAAAAAAAGAAAACTGACGATGTGGAACAGACTATTAAAGAATCAACATCAGGAGCCAGACTTCAACATCATGGTGGCATTTAATCAGATAGGTAAGTGTCTGAAACTCATTTGCAGTTCTTATTATTCTTTTTGTACTTCACCTGGCTGGAGACCATGTGAGCTTATGCCATCACTTTGTGTCCATCATTGTCTGTAAACTTTAAAAAAAATCTTCTCTGTAACTGCTGAACGGATTTGCTTTGAACATTAATCTGTGGTATGTTTGCTATGATTGATCCAATACAGTTCTATTGTTTGCCATTACTAGTGGAGAATACAGCCTTTTTCCCCTGGAGAAGAATCCGAATTTGAAAAAAAAATGCAAGCCAGTGCAAGTGAACTGTCGCTGACAAAATTTGTGTTTTGTAGGAAATGTCCTGTAATGCGGAAGAAATGGTTCCAACTGAAACAGATAAACCTCATAAGAAGGATGTTACGCTGGAAACAGTTGTTCAAAGAGATAACGATTTTGGCTTATCTCTGCTGTTAGAGCAAATCTGACTGGGGTATTTTGTTATCATCAGGTCATACAAATGAAACCACTTGTTGTTCAGTTTAAAAACGTTTCCTATAACCACGCATGCCAACAGTTGTTGGGTTACTGCTCCTTATGTGGTATTTTTATGGATTTTTTTCATTTTTTTGTTATCATCTTGAATGTTATAATATATATAGATATACTGTAAACAACAATAATGTTCAGTTAAGTAAAATCTACGAACAAATCACATCACCAAAATTGTCAATTAACCTTATAAGGTGTTATTTGCCCTTTAAAGTAATTTTTTACAGTTTTTTTTTTCATCACTTGGCCCAAGTTAGCTTTTTTCATCACTTGACGTCCATTGTCCATTGATTTCTACAACAATCTTCTCCCGACCTCTGAAACAACTTGGCCAAATTTAACATAACTTGGCCACGATAATTGTTATTGTTTCGATTGAATCAGACGAAGAACTAACAGAAACGATTACACGTAATAAGAATATGTATGACACTCGGTCTTTGACAACAAAACCAGGAGAAAAATTACCTAACAACATTAATGAAAATGTAGCTTTTCAACTTCATTATGACAACAAAGAACGTCAGAAAATGAAATCCTCTCAGGACGGTAGGTCATGGAAGAGATATAACAAATCTTACACCTACTATTTTAAGTCATCACATGGTACAAGGTTACGTGCTTCATGCAAAGGATCCTTCAGATGTAAGAATGCTGGATGTCCATATTTGAAGTATTACAACTCAGAAAATGCTCAGCGTGTTTTAAAAGGAGATGAAACAAATTGTGAGGAATGTGGGATGCACAAGCATGTACCAGTAAACCCTGTGAGTGGAATAAGGGAAACATAGCCACAGGACCCCGGGAAAAGTCAGTGAAGCAGCATATACTTCATATCAACCAAAAGAAATAAAACTTTCAGATTTTGATCCCAGGCCAGAGTCGATAATGAATACAAATGATGAGAATCTCAACTGTTTTGTAACAAATCTGAAATATTCTGGCATAAGTAGAGGAAAGAGTTCAATGTGGGAAAGTTTACTGAAAACATCCTACCAAGACTATGAAATTTCCGAAGAAAGAGAGGAAATTTTACGTTCCCAAGTAGATGATCTTTTCAACAACATAAAAAGGGAAAACGTCCATTATCAAGCAGCTAGTTTATATATGATAGCAAATACAGATTCACAAGCTGAATCTAATGAATGGCATGCCTGTCGATGGTTTAGGATAACTGCGTCCACAGCCAAACAAGCCAACAATCTGTTGAATTATCCTGGTGATGATGTGGTAAACATAAAAAGATTTAAAGCCTTTATTCGTAACTCAATATGGGGAATAAATCAGTATAAATCACCAGATATGATGTATGGAGTAGAGAATGAAGACCAGGCAAGGTCAGACTACACCTCCTATATGAAACTTGAAACCCCATACATTGAAGTTGAAAAAAACTGGATTTTGGGTTAACAATGTGTGGCCAGAACTAGGATGTAGTCCTGATGGACTTGTTACTGATCCAGTAGAGGTTCACAAACATGGTCTCCTGGAAATAAAATGTCTTTATTTAGAGAAGTAGCACCTAAGGACTTGTTTGGGAAATTTGATAAAAAAGAAATTAAAAGAAGTGATCTGTACAGTTCTTGTTTTGGCATTCCACAAAGTGACAATACTTCACTGGAACTGAAAACAAGTCATATATATTACTTTCAGATCCAATTTCAGATGGCTATCACTGGACGCAACTGGTGTGACTTTGTATTGTGGTCACCTGTTGGACCTCCAAATGTAGAAAGAATCAGACGTGATGAACAATTAAATAAATCTATGTTGGGAAATGTCACAAAACTATGGATTGAAGTTATCGCACCAGAAATTTTTGAGATGAGAGTTCCAAGAAACCTGAATCCAATTCTTTTAAAACGATAAATTACAATATTAAAAATAACTCTGTATATCTTATACATTTTTCTACTTCTGAAATGTGTTTCCTTTTTTTGTGTGTGTGGTTATAAATACATACCATTTTCCATTTTATACATGTATAAAATGTGCCACTGGGAGTTAAACAAATATACGAGTCCAGAATATCCATGAAATATTTTCCACTGGGAGTTAACAATAAGTAAATCAATCATGGAACTGGGATACAAATGACTACCAAAATATGTTCCTTAAATTTGAAATTTAATCATTGTTAATTAACACAATTAGCAAATCAGTAATTTATTTCTTGAATACATGTATAAAAATAAGAAGTTGTGGTATGATCGTCAATGAGACAACTCTCCACAAGAGACTAAATGACACTGAAGTTAACAACTGTAGGTCATCATACCGTCTTCAAAAATTAGCAAAACCCATACTGCATATTCAACTATAAGAGGCCACAAATGACAAATGTTATTGTAGAGTACATTTTTATATAAAATTGAGAATGGAAATGGGGAATGTGTCAAAGAGACAACAACCCGACCAAATAAAAAACAACAGCAGAGGGTCACCAACAGGTCTTCAATGTAGCGAGAAATTCCCGCACCCGGAGGTGTCCTTCAGCTGGCCCTAAACAAATATATATATATATATATGTATGAATTACTGTAGTAATAATAATATATACAGGTAAATATATATGATTACAAATTATTTAACAAGTAGTTCCTGAAAATTGACAAGGCAGGATGCCACAAAGACCATCTGATCAGCTATTGGTGACAATGAGAGAGGAATATTCCCACTAAGTAACTTAAATTTCTTGACTCGTTCTATAACTCTTTCTACATGAATTCGTGCTTTAGCAATACGTCTGGTTTTCAACTCTTCTTCTGGAGTGAATTTGGTTCTTTTGCCAAGAAATGGTGGTATATTTAAAACTGCTTGTCGTGCCATTAATAAGTCTTCAATGGTGAAACCCCGATCTGCTAAGATGAGATCACCAGGATTAATATAATTTAAAAATCCACTTTGTTCAATTATTGCCCTATCACTTATTGACCCTTCAAACAGATCAGAAACATATACAATTGCTCCATTTGGGGCTACTCCAATCAGACTTTTGTATGTGTGGTGATTTTTGTATGAAGAATATAAATTTCCTTGGCGGCGAAAATCTCTTGGCATCTGCACAAAAAATTATGTGCAATCAATTGTACATCTTATATTCTTAAATGTTTTAAATACACAAGGTAAATTATTTCGGAAATGGGTGTCTTTCTGGAAACATTATGCTGCGATAGGAATTGAAATGGCAATATAAAAGTTGCATCCATGTTGGGAAAATCACACTCACTGAAGACGAGGAAATTCCAAAAAAATGAGCCATGTGTGTTAACACTGTAGCCCCTCCTGAATCGAACAAGTGTAAGGAAAAGTTCTTCTGGTGAAAATTTCCGAGTGCCTTTCTTACTGTTTTCTTTAGTATTTTTACCATCCCAGTATGTAAGGTTATTAACACTATCACCAAGGAATTCAATTAATGCTAAAAACTTATAATATAATCCAGTAAATAGTTTCATTTTAACATGATCATCTTTAATACTATGGAGCGACAAAGGTGTACTTTTAGCTGTATCACATTTGTCATCACACCGAGTTAACTTAATCTCATCCTTCAAAAGCATGTTTTCAATTTTGGCATTTAGAAAAATTTTCTCATAAATAGTTTGAACTTCTTTATGTTCTGTAGGTAAGCAAGCTGTCTGTTTGTATTCCCTTTTCACATCCAAGAGTCATATTTTCTGTACAAGCAACCATAGACTAAAAAAAAATTTTAAAAATAACTTGAAGGCCAACATTCATGTGGACAACAAAAAGTAATAATATAAAATAATAATATGTATAATGTATGTAAATGATGTGCATGTATACAAAAAAAATGTACATGTATTCACAAAAAGTTATATATTTGGCTTTGCAAGCTTTATAAACAATATATATATTATACAAGACTTTACGTCAATTATGTATATGAATAGAACAGAAATTATGTAGTTCAAAACAATATTAAAATGTCTTTATCATAAAACTAAATACCTCAGGATCCAATGACACACTGGATGAAGATTCATGCTCAGGTACCAGTTGATTTGATAACTGAAGGAGACATTCTGCTGCTGTGGATATGGTTTTTTTTAAACCTTAATAGGTTTGCTTCTTGGTGTCGGTGCTTTTCATTTCCTTTGGAACCGGCGAAGCTGGAAAAGAAAGTAAAGTTTACTATTTTAAATTTGTACCATTTTATTTTTCCTGAGAGTTTCAAATTCGTTTAAAAAGTATATATATGTAAACATTGTGTAATAATATTCTAAGCTAAAACATGTAAAGTAGCATTAAATTAGTTTCTAGTCTGTCAGCTGGTTATGAAAGTAATCCCATTCACAATTCAGGTGTACAAGATTAATAACGATAAATAATAAATAAAGTCATGTTTGAAATTATATTATATATATTGATCAGTGTATATAAAGTGCGAATCAGGCTAGTTCATTTTTAGCCTGGGGTCCTGGCTAATCTTGTCAGTATAGCCAGGCGTGTATCAATGTACTGCCTGTCAATGATTGGTTAATACTAATTTTGTCCTCAATGTTTGTTTTACATCTGTATCCAATCAATTCTTGTGTAACATCAATTAGTAAAAATTAGACTGTAATTATTTTTCTTTATGAATTGATGTATAGTGTTATCATATCTAATTAGTAGTATGATGATAATTAGTAAGCAGAAAAGGGTTAATTCTTATCAGCAATCGCCTGGTGAGAAAGTTAAAAGTTTAAGATTTCACATGTCCAAGGTGTCAATTGGATTCCAATTGTGCTGGTTTACATCAAACATCAAAATTTATGCAAATATTTATTCAGCCTCACTTTAGATTCAGAGTCAACTGGCACTGAATCGATCACATGGTATTTGTTCCCCACCTGGCCCTTACGACGCGCAGCTAGATTGGGCCGGATCCCAGGCTAGTTCATTTTTTACTGTTATATGCGGGTATGTCTATTGTAGAATAAAGGATCATGGGAAAACTGTATTTGTTTACGTTTTGAAAATATCAAGTTAAAGGATTTTAAGTTAAGTTTTAACATATTTTCATTGTGATATGTCTTTATAATATACAAACATAGCATTAAACTTCAAATAAGTGTTATAAAAGCATCATAATATAGCATATCGATTATTGAAAGCGATCCATTTTAACTATAGATGCGATGAATTATCACTGTTAGTGCAGTCATTATTAATGTAGAATTTTCAAAGATGCGAGGAATTTTTATTGTAGAATTATGTGATAAATGCACTTGCAACAAATGAAAAAAAACTTAGTTGATGACTTTAGGATTTATGATACATGTATTTTCCAATTGAAATACAAACTCCCCATTCATTCTTCATCAAATATATAGCTTTTCAAACTTGTAACAAAAGCGATTCTCAAAATGTCATATTGTATTCTTCAGATTACGTTTCTCCTTGATTTTAACTTATATAGTGAATCACTGGAGCGTGACAGCAGCGGGCCCTCTTCAGCAGTCAGTGGGCCCCTATTCTAGATCCGCGAATGGATACTACCACAGAGGTAAAACCATGCACATTTGGGTTATTGTACACGAAATGCATGCTACAATTCATTTTTGTTGATTTTAGACCCTTTGGAACTCTATGTGGGCTATTTCAGCAACTAGGCAAAAAATCCCCAAACTTGATACATGGTCAGATTCAGCATGTCAACGAATTCCAAATATCTATATTAAAGGACTTTTGTCTATAAATTTGGACCCCACAAAATTGAAAAAGGGACCAAAAATACGAAAAAATGCATGCATCGGATACTTTTGTTGTTGAAGGCATGACTGTAACAATAGGATGAATATACAAAAATATCTTTTTCTGGGGTCTCATTGGGGGGTTCTGATCCCGGATCCCGCTTACTGTTTTGGCAGATTCCCGTATCCCGCTTATACTATGCAGTTCTAATTTTTTGTAATTATCCGTGTCCCGCTAGACTTCATTTCTCGTTTTTCTCTACACAATCATTTGACTTTCACCTGTCACGCTTGCAAAAAATCGGCAATCCGGCGTGACGCTTATACCCAAATGCGACCCACTATTTTACTCTATTTTGACTCATATAAAGCCCATTATAAATATATTAAAAAAGTAGCGTAGATTTTTTCATCCCTTTTTATCCCGTCTCGTTTCGTTTTTGAGCCATATAGATGTCGTATGTGACAATGAGACAACTCTCCATCCGAGTCACAATTTATAAAAGTAGACCATTATACGTCAAAATACGGTCTTCAACATGGAGTCTTGGCTCACACCGAACAGCAAGTTATAAAGGGCTCCAGTGTAAAACCTTTTAAACGGGAAAACAAAGGTGCAATCTATATCAAGATGTACGTAATTAGTGGTGAAGTGTCATGGAAATCGATAAAAAAAATAAGGATAAAGATCTCTATACGCTTTATAAGAAACTAAATGGAATACATTTAAAATAAATGTTATTTCTATTGAATTTAGTAGAGTGTTTTAAAACCAAACTTTTATCCGTAAGTTAAATTTTATCAAATCTTTCTCTTACTTTATCTATTATTTGAGCAAGTCGGCTAAATTAAGGCTTTACAGCTAATTTCCTAATGCATGTAAAGCAAAACTTTGGTTGGCTTGCTTGCTTTGTTTGTATAATTGTTTATACAAACTTTGTAAATAAGATTGACATTTTTAAACAATATGAATAGGCATAGTTTAACCTGTATTTTTAATATTTGAATTAAATTGGGTGTTGTCATAATGATTATCCAATAAAAAAAGCAAGCAAATCAACTAAAGTCTTGCTCTACATGCTTAAAGAAATGAGCTGTAATAGATAAAAAAAATAATAATTATACAGTGAAAATGCACCGCATATACAATACTAATGATTCGCTCCACAGTTAAAATGAAAGAATAGTATCATTATTCGACAGTAAACATGAATAGCATTACGAAATCATCATAGTGGAATTTAGTTAAATATGAAGAAACTGAATGACAAAACATATTCTACGTTATACAACTTTAATAATTGTATTAAAATGAATATTTTTTACTGCAACAACATCTCACCTGTTAGTTATAAAGCACCTGCACGATCTGTTCGTGAAATGTCCTAAAAATTCACCTATTTTGGTATATAGTTCACAGTTGGATGGCTTTAGGCGCGATAAATCCCGCTCGCATCTCTTACTTTGTTTTATTAGTATTATGTATTTCTGAACATATACATTTTAACTATTTTTCTTCATTTTCTTCAAAAATTAACAAAAGTTCGTCTGTTTATTTATCATTCTACATTAGACATTTATGGCATATACAGTAAAAATGATATTTTAGGATCCGCACTTTACATACACTGTTGATCAGGATGCAATTTACACAAAAAACGGACAATAAGTATATTAATCAATAGCAAGAATTCTTTCATACATCACGTACATATGTAATGTACTGATATTGATAAAAAAAATGTAAACATTGATAATCGAAAATATTACCTGTTCGTCATTGTGTAACAGTGCAGGCATCGGGTCAGGATGAATGTCAGTTGGTCCTTTACCACCGACAAAGTGTTTGCTGCACATGTAAGTGCAACGTTTGATTTTGTCTACATTGAAATCCTCCTGGAGTCTCCCACATTCCTTAATCCATCTTTCACATTTCTCCCTTTGAGTTATAGGCTTGGGAAAGGGAATGAAAAAAACATCCTTCATGTCATCATGATGTCTGTATCGGGTGTCACTGTTAAATGTCCCATAACAACAAGGTTTTACACCTTCAGACTTATGTTTCACCTGAACAGCATCCATCTAATTAGACTATATCAATGACATAACGTTACAATTTAACATCATACATACGCCATATTTGCAATGTTTGTATGACATCCGGGTACTTACTGATTGACCTGATTAGAGAT
Source organism: Mytilus galloprovincialis (assembly GCA_037788925.1). Taxonomy (NCBI): domain Eukaryota; kingdom Metazoa; phylum Mollusca; class Bivalvia; order Mytilida; family Mytilidae; genus Mytilus; species Mytilus galloprovincialis. Next base: position 36,085,658 of record CM075338.1, read on the forward strand.
CAAGATAAGAAAACTATTTTAAGATCATCCGATCTTTGCTATTGTTATCAAATGAACTGTAATCTCTAAAGTGATAAAAACCATATGGCACCGCCTATACCGTTACCTACCACAGTTGTCGCGATATATAATATGTAACTTGCTTGATTATTTTAGTGTAGAATAAAATGCTAATCTAAACAGATGCCTTCTACCTCAATAATGTTATATTTAGTAATACATAACAGAAGGAAGAGAGTGTTGTTTTCTCATAGTACATTCTGTTGGCTGAATTAAAACAGTTGTTTGTCAATACTATAAACAACAAATTTATTATTTTACCTGTGTGACGTACAAAATATAATTGTCATGTCAGGTACTCACAGCACAGTAAAGACATATCTGTGTTGACTCGATCAATAATACATGTGAAAGCAGTAGAGCACAAGTTTTATGCTTTTTAAAAAGCTATAGACTACTTGGCTTTACCCTAATTTAAGGTAATATGTATGCATATAATTGTTGAATTGTTATTGGAAATGTGTTTTTTTTAAATATTGTTTGATATGAAAAGGTTATGCTTTATGCAGATACAAATATTTTATTGACACAAACTCAATTACAATTAAAAACCAATTCTTCAGAGAACAATGTCAACAATTGAAGGTCTTTCCACCTCGATAATAAGAATAAAATTTAAAAACGATGTTAGAAAATGTCACTCCTTGTTGATGTTATTTGATATTTCAAACTGATATAAAAAAAAATATGATTAATAGGTATATGCAGAAAACTTAATTGTTTAATAATGAACGAGAAAGAATTTTTAGAAAAGGTCAAAATCTAAGACGTCAAATTGACTTCAATTTCACGGTCATTGGTCAGTGATCTCAAATCAAAAGACATCAGGTCAATCACTTGTATAGTTGTGGCCAAAAGGAGGAACAGACCATGGATTTCTCCAATTATTAAAAGAGGGACGAAAGATACCAAAGGGACAGCCAAACTCATAAATCTAAAACAAACTGACAACGCCATGGCTAAAAATAAAAAAGACAAACAGAAAAACAATAGTACACACGACACAACATAGAAAACTAAAGAATAAACAACACGAACCCCACCAAAAACTAGGGGTGATCTCAGGTGCTCCGGAAGGGTAAGCAGATCCTGCTCCACATGTGGCACCCGTCGTGTTGCTTAAGTGATTACAAATCCGGTAAATAGTCTAATTCAGTAGGTCATATTCATGAAAGGGAAGGGTATTGTAGTTACGACGTAAGGAACATATCCGATATCATTTGTGAAACGGTTATTCCATAACGGTCAACCAACTCGTGATGGCGTCCGTAAAATTTACGAAGGGATGATTTCAACTTTACCATTTGGAACTCTTGGTTTAATAGCTTCCTTGTGAGCAGCAAACCTCTATCAAGAAAATCATGATAGGAAATGCAAGCACGGGAATATCGTATCAATTGGGAGATATATACCCCGTATGCAGGTGCTGCTGGAATGTTGCTACTTAGAAATGGAAAGTTCACAATTGGAAAGCTGAAATCATCTCTTTTGTCGTAAAGTTTTGTTTTCAACCGACCCTCATTGTCCTACCGATTAAAGTTCGGATTATTCATTGCGTGGTTTGTTGGTAGGAACCATGGCATCATGTGTTGTTGATAGAATGATGGTGGGTACTGGTGGTTGAAACTATGACCATGAAGAGGATTTACACTCTGATGTGAATTCATGTTTTTATTATGATTTGCCATGTTTGGTCCATCGCGGCGATAAAATGATTGGTGAGTTGATCTGCTAAAGTTGTTGTCACCCTGTCTTCGATTTCGTTGGTGTTGGGTGTTATTTGTGTATGGAATGTTCAGTGCGATCTTAAGATGTTTCACAATAGCTGGTAGCCCCTTTCCATAATTCAAATGGACATCATCGTGAAACATATCGTAGCTAGGCTCAAAACGTTCAATTTTATGGATACTAGGGTACAGATCGCATACCAACTCGATGGTAGTATTGGCCTCATTCACGATATCGTCATGGAAGTCCTTTCTATAGATGATCGGTAGGACATATATGTTAGAGTTATTCCACATTTTAGTACACTGATCTAATAATTGGGAAAATTCATCCTCTTGCACTCCCTCACCTTGTAAATCCCTTGCTCCAATATGAATAAGAATATTCTTTGGTTCATATCTTTGACCGTTTTGCAGAACAAAGCTTGTGCATGTTTTTGCACCTCCCCGAATATAGCGAACTACAGTTTTACCTTGTGGGGTAAAACGTTTAGGTTGTATACGACGTAAAATAGAATCTCCAAGAATCAATACATCACACTTGGGTTTGTTCACCTGTGACAACTTTGTTGAGGTATTGTTGATATCCTTTCTACCTGACTTATGTCATTGTGTACGAAAGGGTTTTCATTATCATTACAGATTCTCTTGTTATTTTCAAGCTCTTCCACACGGTCCTGTAAACTAGTGACTATTGAATAAAGAGATTCAATTGATGTTGATTGTTCATCTTGTTTTGAGATGACCTGTTTTAGCTGGGTATCTAACACGTTTGATTTTATGTGAAGAGAGTCAAGACTGCCATTGCAGTGCTTCACCTTATCATCAATGGATTTCCATTGACTCAACATTTCATTTTTTTTAGTATTAAATGAATTTGTGATGACTGACTGGACGTGTTGTGGCACTTTCTCTTAAATACTATACAATTGTGCTAGCTTCTCAACAAATGATTTCATTGTTTGATCCATTACGGACAATATTGAGTTAATTTCACTAAATTTTACTTCAATGGTTTTACTGTGTTGTAGTACTCTGATTTTTGGTGTTAACCTAGTTTCACTGACAACTGACTGTTTAATAGGCGTGGAAGCAACCGTGAAATCATCTTCATCGTGTAAACTATCAAGCACTTTATCATGTGAATCATTTAGAACTTTCGGAATAGTCTCATCGTCATTGTCTATAATACTAGTGTTATTCAAATTTGTAACAGATGTTTCATTGTTATTGTTTTGGTAAACTTTGCCCTTGATGACTATGTGTGTGAATTTGGTGAGACATCAAAATAAAAATAAAATTTAAATGTGTGTAACTGATAACTCTTATCTCTTCATTAGAAAATGCCTGTACCAAGTCAGGAATATGACAGTTGTTACATGTATCCATTCGTTTGATGTGTTTGGACTTTTGATTTTGAATTTTCTACGGAGTTCAGTATTTTTGTGTTTTTACTTCATACCAAATACATGTTACATATTTTATTGTACATGTTTTTGTTTTTACCTATCTTTTCAGCTTTCAACAAAAGCCAAAGTAGTCAAACTAGAAGATCCTAAAGTTCAAATGCTTTTTGGAACACCTACAAATATGCAAGATATTTTCGTTGTGGACACCACGGGCCAAATAAGGGTAACACTTTGGGATACTATAATATCTGTTCTGGTAGATAATACCTATCCATTTTAAAACTTAGCTGTCAGAAATTTCAAGAATGAAACATACTTGACTAGCACAAAGTCTACCAAGATTACCAGAAGTGACAGTATTGATGATCCTGTTCAATTTGAGAGTACAGCTGCAGTACCAACAATGTAGCAGAAGTAAAAATTACACAAAGTTTCATGTGTAAATCTTGTACAAGAAAATTATAAACTCTTTCAAAAGATGAAAAGTACAATAGATGCCCTCACTGTAAAATGTTACAGAAAACATAAAACTTTGTTTCTTGTCTCACTGCCACAAGTAATGTAACATCAGAAGATGAAAATGATGACAATCAAACATCTAAACTCACAATCTTTAACACCCAACTCAACAATTTCTGTACGCTTCATGACCTGAATATGTTACAATCTGTTTTTTTTCCGTATTTTACTTTTAAATAGACTTAAATTTTCTGCCGGGAAACAACACATTCACTCTGTGGTTAAATTTTAAAAAAATTCATAACTTTCTTATGCGACTTTATATTTGTTTCAAACTTAGACAGAAGCTTGTTTATGATCAAACGCTAGTATTTAGAAGGAAATTTTGTCAATATTTTGTACCTGTGTATCTGTATTTTACTTTTGAATGGACTTTTTATGCCAGTTAACATTACAAACAGTCTGCAGTTAAAGTTTTTAAACATTTATAAGATTTATAAATTATCCTGGATTTTTACCAAACTTGGACAGAAGCTTCTTACAATCAAAATATAGTATCAAGAGGAAAAAAATAATTGAAGTTTTTCCTCATTTTTGTTGAGCCTGTGATTTTCAGCAAAAGTAGGCGAGACACTGGGTTCCGCGGAACCCTTACAAATTTTTGTGCATAATATTGCAGGTATTTTTCAAGAGTTTAAAGTTTGTGTTCGTATGTATTGGACATTGAGGTTTAGTAATGAGTATATACATACAGAAATGAGTAAAAATACACAGACGGACGAACATATCTATGAGTTGTACATAAATGTTACATCACAGATGGCGTTAAAATCTTTTGATGGGGAATCAGAAATTTTCCTGTTTGCTTCGTGATACTTGTATAACTGAATGCATAAAACGTGGAGTGGACATGGATAATCATTGTTTTAAACTGTAAGTTTTTTTTATCTTTCATATATCTATTTTCAGTACCAGCATAATTGTTTATACATTATAGGATTTCATAACATGGGGAGAAAAAATGTAAACATAAACTTGTGTCCACCCTATAATCTGTTACAACATGTCTATTTCTTCTTCAGTAAATTTTGCTGTGTTTGAATTGAAGACCAGTTCGTTACAAGAGGACTGTGAAATACTACAAATAGCCTGTGAATTTAACGATAATGAATTTAGTTGTTACATATAACAAACCAAACCCATTTCAAAGATGAGTAGCGCTGTCACTGGACTTACAAATGAAGGGGGTGTTCTTTTTCACCATGGTAAACCAATACGAGCAATCAACAGAGAAGCAGCATTTCATGGTCCGTATATAATAACAGAAGTGATTTCTGATGTTATTTCTAGAATTCAGAAGAGTCTAATTCGAAATTTCAGGTCGTCCATCATAATAAACTCAAACGTTTTTACGGGAAATTCGACAATGGGTTTGTCAACTAAAATGTAAAAAAAAAAATATATATATATCAAAGCTCTTACGCACTGTATGTATATCTCAAGTCTAACAAAATTACTTCTAAGAATAACTATTTGCATGTATATCTTAGGAGAACAAAACAATTACTTTTTTCCGTTAATTTTCAGATGTTTGATTGTTTTAAGTGTGGGGCTCAATATAGGAACAGACAGACTCTGATGAGACATGTCAGAACAAGTCATCCGAATAAGATGCTAAGATGCAACATGTGCCCACATCTAGTGGCCTCAACTTTAAAGTATAGAAAGAGGACCCATCAAAGAGTTTGCCATTGAGTTACTAAACTCAGTGTATCAGAAGTAACCATTCCTGCCACACCCTTAGCTGGGAAAGAACGAGTAAGGCCATACAATGCAGATTTATCAGCAAGACCAAAAGTAAAATCTTTAGACATTAAAATCAAAACTAGAAGTCCACTCAGTCCACAGGAACAAAATATTGAGATAGTAGCAGATTTGACGGGGCTGCAAGCCCTACAACATCGCCGGTGACAATCAGCCTGGGCATTGAAAATCATAATGTAACACCAATTAAGAAAAACTTGCTATCCTTGTTTGACTTGCCTAAAAAAATTGTTTCACCAATCCCACCTACACCGAAAAGGCAAATAACTTGATAATCGTTCTGAAAAGAAGGACAGTAGCCACTTGGCCTTACCTGACAAGGCAGCTACTGAGCAGGGTAAGAAGTGGCAGAGATTTTAGGCTCCCCCAAGTGAATTAAATAAGTCACCAAAGGCTACTGAGGTATTCCAAATCAGAAAAGCCGCTGTAAATAATGAAAACTATGTTGGTTCCATTATCCCCTATGGGTATGGATTCGTTAGAAAAGATGAAAAAGTAGTCTTCCCGGAAGGAACTATTTATGCCTTAAGTGCTACTTGGGTAGCTGACCCAAAGTTAGCTGGAATGAAGAGCGTCAACATTCAGACCGATAGCTGTGTTTGTCAAGAAAGTGCAACAAATACTATTCCTTTTGTAGTATGGCCTATTGCTGATGCAGCCACTGGTACAAATATATGTACCACTGATGTTTCCACAAGCACTGTTGAGTCATACGAAAAGCCTGTGGAAATACCATTTGAAGTAATTTCAGATACTGAGGAGGATATTACGGAGATAAAACCAGTCATTGATGGATCTTTCATTGTTATAAGTGACTCTGAATCATCGAGCAGCGAGGATAGTGATAGTGACAGTTCATCTTCAAACACGGACATTGTTGAAACAATAAATGTTAACATAGAGGTAGACCATTCTTTTGATGTTTAAAATGCTTAGTTTATTATAGTAAGTGCTTAGTAGCCAGAATGTAATGTATGACAAAATTAGGTGTGTGATTTTATTATATTCAAACAATACGCTTTTCTAAAAAGCTGACTTAAAGGAAAGTAGTAGCTTTTCCAAAAAACTTACTTAAAATAAGATAAAATTAATTATGTGCTGTTGTTTTATATATAACATTTAATATCTTATGATTTGATAGTGTAATTGGCGACTGATTTTTTCAATGTACTATCTAAAGTTTCTGACGCTTGCAATTGACTATCCTTTGAAGTGATGGTGTTAACGGTGACTGATTTTTTCAATGTACTATCTGAAGTTTCTGACGCTTGCAATTGACTATCCATTGCAGTGATGGTGTTAATGGTGACTGATTTTTTCAATGTACTATCTGAAGTTTCTGACGCTTGCAATTGACTATCCTTTGCAGTGATGGTGACTGATTTTTTCAATGTACTATCTGAAGTTTCTGACGCTTGCAATTGACTATCCATTGCAGTGATGGTGTTAATGGTGACTGATTTTTTCAATGTATTTGAAGTTTTTGACTCTTGCAATTGACTATCCATTGCAGTGATGGTGTTAATGGTGACTGATCTTTTCAATGTATAATCTGCAGTTTCTGACGCTTGCAATTGACTATCCTTTGCAGTGATGGTGTTAATGGTGACTGATTTTTACTATTTGTTGTGTCTGGCACTTGACTATCCATTGCAGTGATAGGGTCAATGACGGATGATTTCATCTTCATCGCCCAATCAAGATCTTGAAGACATAATTTTTCCACCATTCTTTTCTTCTTTAGTACTTCTGAAATTAAATATACTTATATCAATCATGTATCAATCTATTATAGCATATTGGAGATAATGAGAAATTGACTTTAAACACACCCAAGGCTCTGAGAGCAGAAATCAATTCACCTGGACCTGAAAACTAAAGCTAAATACACATCAAAGGTACCAGGCTTATAATTTATATCAAGCCAGAATATGGCATTAATGGAACATTAGATAAAACCCTGCCATACATGTGTTCTAATTTTGAAAGCCAGTAGAACTAATAATGTTCATTGCTTTGGCTTCTTTCAGTGATGTCGTAACATTTTTGTCTCTATGGACCAAAGGCCAAATTAAAATATTGTTCGTTTACCCTTTCCGACTGACCCTTAAAAATTACTGCTATCAAAATAATTTTACTGACCAGTTTTAATTTAGTCTTAAAACTAGAGATTTAGAGGATATAAATTAGGTAAAACATGGGTGGTAATTTATCCAAGGTAGGAATATTATTAATTAATCACAATTTTGGACTCCAATACTGTATCTGCAATTAATTAAATTATACGATTTAACAGTGCATATTAATTTATTTATTCCTGGAAAATCCTCTTGACATTTTCCAGATAGCTGTAACAGAAGAAGCAGCATTGATGATAAAAATAAAATTATTCGGAATTTTAAAAAATAAATAAACAGCTGCGAATTGAGCGCATTATACGCAGTTCGTCTTGTGTGAGAAGTCTTATTCAATAATCAGAAAATTTCCGAGTAACTGCGAGACATGTGAAAAAAAAACCTTATTTCATTATATTAAAAAATGTAAAAAAAAATCATATGTTTACTATGATTATTATTTTATTTACTCCAATATTAGGTCAGTAGTTCTGATGTCTTCCAGAAAGAAAATATGTTAGATAATAATATGACTCCTGGGTGGAAACCACCTAACAACATCATCTCAGGAAATATTGGCAGAGGAGCAAGTAAATGATATATTCAGAAAGTACAGGTTAGTGATATACTTTGCCACTACTTTATTAAGGGGCTAGATAAAGGCGACAGTAGTATACCGCGGTTCAAAACTCGTAAATCTATGGACAAATAACAAAACTGGGGTAACAATCCTATAAACGTTTCTTAAATTGTCAAACTATTCGTATCAAAATCACGCCCAGCATGAAATTCATTATTTCCCATTATGTACGAGAACTATGAGGATATAAAATGAACACTTAATCAAACTACCATATCAATAACGGAAACCTGACTTTCGTCGATGAAAAATATTATTTATGAGAATTAACAAATCAAAAGATTTACAGTTTAGGTTGTTAAAGATTAAATGGTTATAATCCTGCATGCGGTTTTAGTTCTGTGACTGCCATGTAAGTATTATCAGATGTTGCGTTATTCAATAAATTCTCTAGTATTTTCTGACGCACAGATGTAAAAAATCGAAAGTGAAAAAAGTACAAAGTTGTACAGCACTGAAGATTGAAAGTTGAAAATTTGAGTCAAATACGGCTATGTTTTTATGCTTGGAATAAGAACATCCTTATTATTTAAAACGATTTATGATATTGTTAACAGTACATTAAATCAAATGAATATAAAAGATATACATAATGAAACTAACGTATTAACTAATAACAGAAAACATCTGCTTCATAACTTGGTCTGATATTTTGGAAAGCTGTTCAACTAGAGTAGATATGGATTTACAGTGAAATTTGTAAACATGGATAAAACGCAAACCTTAAGGGTTTCACAACTTTTTTCGGGAAGTTTTTAAGTCAACGGGTTTACAGTAACTCGGGCGAGTCTCAGTTAGTCTACCGTCATCTAGTTATAATAAGAAGTGTGGATAACGAACTCGTCAATGTGACTCGTTTAGGTTTGACAAATTCATGTTATAATCAATTTAAGGATTTATGATTGTTTCAGGACCACAGTTTATGGGTAAACACTATCTTTCTTTCAATGAAGTACACATTTAAGTATAGTCACTTTCACCTTTCTTGAGTTATCACCCTTTATAACATTATATCATATACGCAAGTGTGGTGTCATCTCTGTCTTATTAGTCCAGTCAATCAAGCATAAATTTGACACTAACCTTAACGTAATTGCACAAAGATTTTAAAGTTTTAATCTTTAGCATTATACCACAAATATACACAGAAAAAAGTCCCATACAATCATACTTGAGAAAGACTTAAAACATCACCATTCAAAATTCCTAAGGAAATTTGTATTGAAAAGAAGATAACTCTACAAAAAAGGCAGAAACATACCAATAAAAATTGATACCAAATTATGACTTTACCCCTTCTTCGTCAGATTTGGTGGTCAGACAGAAATTCATGGGATATATAATTATAAGTACATAATGTATGTACAAACGGCTATTTACTTGCATGACTGATTTTCATTGTTCAGCTGTTGAATTAGTAGATTTATGATACATATAAGTAAATCATTTAATGAAAAAAATATAATGACTTGTCTTTTATTCTTAAATGTTCCCATTCAGAAGACAGTATTGCCAATTATGTCAGTATGGTACAAGACAAAATATGTGACGAGCTGACACGCCGCTGAGTGAATAAGGTGAACATGGTTTAGAATCATTCGAGAACATCACTGAATATGATAAAAAAAGACTCTGAAAATCTAAAAGACAGTGAGGAATTTAGTTAAATTAGTTCTATAAAACCAGATGTTAGCTTCACCTCATCGCTTTGATATGCCACCAGTGTTAATGAACAAAATGAGGTCTTTTTTGATGTGTCATTAGGAACAATTTCAAGAGACTGCTTAACATAAGATATAACAGATACTTTTAAGAACGGTTTTCAATGGTGCTGAACATTCCCACATTTTGAACTATGAATATCTGATGTCTTTTGTGCAGCAATACCCGTTTAAAGAAGTTCCCTACTGTGAATCTTTCTTTGAAGTATTCCCTGATAACTTAGAACTTGTTAGATGCAGTACCAAGAATTGCACAGGATGTGGTTTTAATCGGGATGGTCAACCAAGAAAATGTTTTATTTTTGCTGATATGAAGAACCAACTGAAAGATATATTGCATTCCCAAGGTAATATCTAAAACATGTATAAACCCCTCCACATACATTACCCGAAATCAATCAAAGTAGAAGAGAGGTATCAGTCTTTGACCTCAGTTGATGTGGTAGATTCAGGATCAGACTAGACTGTGCCTTAATGCTGTACGACCCTTGGCTGATGATGTGATGGAAGGGGTTAAAACCGTCTGAACAGTAGGAAAGGGCTATGGCATTCTTCCCCATCTCCTTGCTGAAAGTTGACCAACTAAATGTGTCGTGCAGGTCTGATATGAAGCGTGCTTTTTCTGGAATGCAATCCATCAAGGCTGTTAGTCTGGCCAACGATTTCACCTCTCGGAGCTGCTGGAGTCTTGGAACAATTGGTATTGAGTAGTACCTAACTAATAATTAAAATAACAATAGTATTTTGCTAACATAAATCGTTGACTGATATGTATAAGTCACACATTAAAATATAACCAATGGTCTACAAAAATCTTTTAAAATAAAAAAATTTAATTTTCAGTGCTCAATATATATTCGAAATAAACATTCTGATGGGGGCCTAGGATGAATTTGAAAGTTAAAAACTAAGCCTACCAATTAATAAAAGAAAGTAAAATTTTCCAATGACAGACAAATAATGAATTGTTTTATGCGACTGTTCCGATTTTAAAAACATTTAGATATTAAGACAGACTACGGAAATAAATAATCTACCCAAGCCACCATGAAAAAATAATGTATAGGCGTAGCAAAGTGTGAACGGTAATAACTCAACCAAAAACATTTATTAATTACACGTATACATATTGTATATATAATCTGAGACTACTATAACACATAGTAGTAGTCTCAGATATAATTACATTCGATGTATGTTTTATTATTGATTGGCTAACTGCACATCTCGCGTTATTCCTTAAGCAATTGCATAATCCATTACACAATAAAATATCATTCATGATGACATGAGGTCCATCAATTCAGTGCAAAAAGTGATTTATATAGTTACTAGATTGTTTAAATTAATAATAAACATGCAAAAATATTGAATCATCTCTCCAAAAAATATTTCTGTGGCAAAAATCAAGTTATAATTCTAAAGTATTAAAAGTGCGTGATCTAATATACTTACTTTGTTCCCATTGATCTATCTTGGTTGCAAACTTCACAGTGTTGACGGTCTTGGCCGAAACGATACTCCTCACATGCACAGATGGTGTGTTCCTCATGTTGGACCAGTATGTCCCTTGTGAGACGCTCACTGCAAAATAAAAATGAACACTTGAATGATAAATTGCTATGAAATGCGGTATCTTATTGTCTTTTCTAAAACACGATATCCACACATTTAAAGACCCCCGATATTTAACATCATAATTATCGTTTGTTTTTTTACGACAGTTTACAATGAGAAATGAATTTTGTTCGACACGTGTCGTACTTTAAACCATAAAATGTTTTCCTTTTTTTGACTGATCATCGTTAGTCTGTTAGTTATAAGCCCCCTATAAAAAGTGTTTAATGTTTTTTTTTATTATTATTTCAAATGTAAGAAATAGTAGTCAGTGCTTCGCTACTGATAAAGTTTCACAAACTTTACAAGCTCTTGGACGATTTTCGGAACTTATCTATCTTCGGATTTTTAATGGTTGTCTTTGAATGTAAATCCAGAAAAGCGCTTCAAACATTATTAAACGTGTACTGTTAAAGCTTTAAATGTTTTAGAAACTTCGCTATAATTCATTCTTTTAAGGAAATAAAATAGATTTAAAATAGATTTAAGAAGATGTAGCATGATGAGTGCCAATGAGACAAACCTCCATTCAAGCCACAATTTGAAAGAGAAAACAAATAAAGACATGGTATAGGTCAAAGAACGGTCTTCCACACGGTGTTATCTCCACTAGGCCGATTATTTTTTGTTGGGTAGCAGACATTTTGATTGGAAGGTACTGTAATAAAACATTCCAGGCCCGGCCTTGTACTATTGAATGCGTTTGAGTGTTAGCAATTGTACAATGATGAAAATTGAACTAATCCAACTCAAACGTAATTGTGAAAAAAAATTATTTATCCTGGATAACCCAAAATAAAATCCAAACTCATAACAATTAACAAGTTTTTCTAAGGACACTACTATTAGCATTTCTAAATCTTATTCATGTAGTAATTTTATTTTATTTTTTATTCTCAGAGCAACTTCCCCCACTGGTGAATCCAAGACCAGTTAATTATGACCAACAAGAAAGCTTTTATGCAATAGATCAACAAATGTATTACCATGGTCCAAGGGAATACATTGAAAGACAGAGGTATCACTTACCTATCCAGAACCAATGGTACCAGACACCAGTGCCTCAGAGACCGTATCCTACTCACCGGTACCTTGTTCACCAGCATCCCATACAACAGTTTTCCCCATTGCAGCCATTAGATTTTAACCATGAAACCCAAACAGACGAAGAACCTGTTAGAAAGCATCATGTTTATGCAGGCTGAAGTGTGTATGTCCTCGGTAATTGCCATAGAGAAAGATGCCTCACCAAATTCCAAAAAGAGAATAAAAGTAGAGAAAAACAAAATGAATGTAAGTACAGTATAATATTTGTGATGTTTGTATATATGAAATGTGCATTTCATTTTGATATGATTACTGTGGATTCATTAGTATTCGTTGGATACCAATTTTCGTGGATTTCGTGGGTACAGGAGAACCACGAATTCCAATGTTCAACGAAATACAAATTTTGTAAAGGAATGAGTGTAGACCTTGCCAAAACCATGAAATTAAATATCCACGAATATGCAAGTTTTCCTCAAACCACGAAAATTGGTACCCATGAAAATAAATGAATCCACAGTACCTGATATCATTTATTATTGTTATCCAAAGTCTTAACTTAAGGGTATAGAAAATAATGCTTTGCCAAAATGAATATTTTACTCTGCTTCTTTGAAAAAAATGCTGAAAAACGGGTCACTCCGCTATTTTTTAGGTTTTTTTTTAAAGCTAGAAGATGTTCATAATTGCCAAAATTTGTTCATGATATATTTATAAGGCGGGGGGGGGGGGGGGGTAATATTTTAAAAATTGTGTCACTGAACTTTTATGCTTGCTGCTAGTAAAAATGAAAATAAACCTTTTATATGTACTTAAGGTGGTATGGGTGTCTTTCGCCATCTTGGATTGTAAAAAACAGAGAATCTAAGGTCCATATTTTCTATCAAGTTAGCAAAATGTTATGCAGGAATGCAGATATTTAATGTGAATTTTCATTTAAAAGAACCAATTTATAAGAATATAACTTAGAAATATTAGTATTTTTACAAGTGTAGATTATTTTTGGTTGTTTTTAAATATTTTCAAATTGGTAATTTAAGGGAGGTAACTCTAAAACAGTGCATTATCTGAAGGACTCTACATGAGAAAAAAGTAAAATCACAAAAATACTCCTATTTTCCTATTTTGTCTTTTAGCCGAAAAAATCGTACGGTGACCCTATCTTTTCTTTTGATATTCTCAAAGCATTGTCTGAAAGCAATCTTTTCCTAATTTATTTTACAATTCAATCATTTTGTTTAGTTTCTATTCACAAAATGTTGTTTTTTCCTGTACAGTCCATACAAAATTTGACATTTTGTCACAACCTGTAGCTTGAGAAAATAAGCGGTGACCTATCATTTTTATAATATTTTGAACATGTATCAATAGATACTACATTTTGACAAAGTATGAACACATTCTTTCATTTTTATTTTAGACTCCCATACCACCTTAAATGATTTTTTTCTTTTGCTGTATTTAAATACAACCCTATTTATTTTACAAAATGCAATAAGGAAAGTTGTGGTGAGGCGTTTAATACATGCTTTGAAATGGTAAGATTTATAATGATAATTCATTGCATACTTTGAAAGACCTTAAGCCAAATAAAGATGTATGTGTGGTTCCAGTAAACTGACAAACCCTAGTTGAAAAATAAAAAACCCTGACCCCAGAACTTTTTTTTTCATTTCTGAAAAAAAGTTTTTCAAATGTTCCAATTTTTAGGATTGTGAATAAAAATAATTAAATTCATAGATATCTGTCATCTGAATTTCTATCAGAAGTACTGTTATGGCTAAAATGCAAGAATTCATAACAGAATGCAACAAAATTAACTAAAAAACGTAACGTGGCGGCTGTTTATTTTCAACCAAACATATGTAAAAATGGCCGACTTCCGGTTGGGGCGTGCATAATATTGGAAGCAATTTCGGTAAACACATGATTTTTTTCAGGATTTTGACAATTAAGAAAATAAAATTAAAAAAAATTGCCTACATACTGACATTTTTTTTTAAAGTATGTAACTGGAACCACACATATATTTATATTTTTTATTTATTTAATCAAGGGAGACATTCTGATAGATCTTCTTGAACTTATAATGTCATGATATGTGATTCTATGTTTTTTTAAGGTCAAACTTGTTGACGGTAGTGACTTACGCATTGATTCTACAAAACTAAGAGCGATGAAAAACAGTTCAAAGGGTCAGCCAGATTGGTAAGGGACCTGTTATCATACTACTTCGAGGACGAATATCTGAGCACACATTCTGCAAGAGGATTAAAGACAACCAAACCTCCTCTGCCTGAGGAAATAGGTGGTCCAATTTCAGGTAATAATTTGGAACCTGAATTTTAATACTCCATTCATGGCCAAATTAATTTTTGAATCTGGGGATTGATTACTGTCTGAAAAGTACTGTTTTACAAGTTTGTACTATATCTAATATTTTTTTAAACAGAAAATGGAAAATGCATAATCCTATCGTATATAAAACAATTATTACAATCACATGACATGAAATCTAAATTTGTTTGTTGGTCAGTACAGGTCACCTTTATATTCAAATATACAGTCACATGGTACAAATAAACAAACTTTAAAAGCACATGTATGTTGTTTTGGTTGACAGGCCATTACACCACTTATACTTACTCCATCAGGTAATCAACACTTCAAAAAATTAATAGTCAAAGTTTGTATATATCATATATTAACCTTCATTAAGAAAAAAAATATTCATTTTTAGAAATCAATTTTTAAGAATTTTTTTCTGCAAATATATAGAAGTCAAATGGAAAATAATATACATTTTGTAATCTGATTTTCAGTCAAAACTTGATAGATATAGAAATATGTGGTATGAGTGCCAATGAGACAACTCTGTATCCAATTAACACATTCCCCATTTCCATTCTCAATTATTATGATTGATTGATTGTTGGTTGCTTAACGTCCAGTGGCAAATATTTCATGCATATTCAGGACGAGAACAAGTTCACAATAAATACTATAGGTAGGTCTTGAAATAATAGAGGCCATCTGGGATGATGGTCGGGGAAATTTGGACTGCCACTGGAAAATGAGGGTACATTGAATAGGGACAGAAATTTTGCCTTGCAAGAGGCCACATACGGACCCTCAATTATTATGTATTCGTCGTTTAATTGTTTTCTCCTATTTTTGAGTGTAAATTACATTACGATAAGACGTGTCACGGTACTTGTCGCTCCCAAATTCATGTATATTCGTGTTATATTTGTTATTCTCTTGGGATTTTCTCTCACGCTTGGTCCGTTTCTGTGTGTGTTACATTTTTCAACACTTGATCAGCACCTCATAATGAATATTCATGCCATGTTTGGTTTTATTCCATTCAGTGGTTCTCTAAAAGAAGTCATGTGTATGCATTTTCCATAGGGTCCTATGTTAAACTAAGTTCCCAGCTGGCGGCCATCTTGGATGATGGATCGGCTACAAAGTAACAAAACTTGGTCAGCTCCACATAATGAACATTCATGCCATGTTTGGTTTCAATCCATTCAGTGGTTCTCTAAAAGAAGTAATTTGTATGCATTTCCCATAGGGTCCTATGTTAAACTGAGTCCCCCGCTGGCGGCCATCTTGGATAATGGATCGGCTACAAGTAACAACACTTGGTCAAACCCCATAAGGAACATTCATGCCATGTTTGGTTTCATGCCATTCAGTGGTTCTCTAGAAGAAGTTCAAAATGTAAAAAGTTAACGACGAAGACGACGCCGGACGACGGACGCCAAGTGTTGAGAAAAGCTCACTTGGCCTTTGGGGCCAGGTGAGCTAAAAAGGACAATATACATGCTCACGAAAAGTCAGACATACATAATTTTAATGTTAAGAAACTATCTGCTAAGTCAGACAAGGGATATTCAGTGGCAACCAAAACCTTAAAATCATTGAATCAGCAAACAGTATCCCAACTTGTATACAAATTCAGAAATGCTCATTACCTTTCAAGGAAGGGCAGACCGTTCACGGATTACACCTTGTTATGCCAGTTGGATAAGGCAAAAGGGATTAACATTGGCTCTCAATACAGGTCTGACAAGAGTTGTGCCGAATTCAGTCACTTTATTGTAGAAGCAGAGAAATTTAAAATAAAAAAAATCTATTGAAAATTCAAAGTTTATAAAGCATTATATCTGATGGCACGACAGACAGCCCTTACCAAGAAGCGGACATTGTATTTATTAGATCGTGCAAAGCAGGGCGAGTGGGTGTTAATTTTTCTTTGGTAAAAATTTACCAAAGGGAGATGCTGAATTACTAGTAATATCTAAGGTAATCTATTTGTCATAATTGTATGAATACACTCATGCCCACATTTCTCAGCAGGTTTTTACAAAATTTAACCATTTTTCTAAACAGGCTTCATTGGCTTTGCTCATTGTTGAAGGCTGTACGGTGACCTATAGTTGTTAATTTCTGTGGCATTTGGTCTCTTGTGGAGAGTTGTCTCATTGGCAATCATACCACATCTTCTTATTTTTATATTTAGTTAAAAAAAAAACTACATCCTCCGAGTCTTGAGACAAAGACAAGCTCAATAAACAGAGAGACCATATAGTCGTATTAGAAAATAAATATGACAACAAAAATTGAATAAATGGAATATGATCAAAGCTATAAGTCCATAAAACAAAGACAAATCCTAAGGTATATTAACCTTTGACAAACAAAGGGGCAGCCATTATGCTCCTGACTTGGTACGGGCATATTGTGCATGGATCATTAAAGTTAACAGGGCATTTCCTTTTGTCTGTATGTCAGTCTGTGAGTCTACTTTTTGAATCACACTAGTTTCGCATGAAATTTTGCATTTTAATAGTCGTGGTTTTATTTTAAACCTTATTGTACATTTTTAAAAATTATAAATTTATAATGTAAACTAGAGGCTCTTTACGCTCACCTTGATCTATGTGAATATTCAACAAAGGACACAGATGGAATCATGACACAATTGTGTTTTTGGTGATGGTGATGTCTTTGTAGATCTTACTTTACTGAACATTCTTGCTGTGTACAATTATCTTTATCTATAATGATAGGTTTCAGTGGAAAATGATAATAAAAATTTACAAATTTTGCGAAAATTGTTAAAATTGACTGTAAAGGGCAATACCTCCTTAGGGGGTAAATCGACAATTTTGGTCATGTTGACTTATTTTTAGGTGTTACTCTGCTGTAAATTATTGCTGATTACAGTTTATCTCTTATCTATTATAATATTCAAGATAACAAAAACAGCAAAATTTCCATAAAATTACCAATTCAGGGGCAGCAACCTAACAACCAGTTGTCCACTTCATCTGAATACTTTAGAGCAGAAAGATCTTGACCTGATAAACAATATCAACCCCTATCAGATTTGCTCTAAATGCTTGGTTTATGAGTTGTAAACCAAAACCTGCATTTTACCCCATGTTCTATTTTAGCCATGGCGGCCATCTTGGTCAGTTGGCCGGGTCACCGGACACAATTTTATTAATCTAAATACCTCAATGAGGATTGTGGCCAGGTTTGGTTTAATTTGGCCCAGTAGTTTAAGAGGAGATTTCTGTAAAAGATAACTAAGATTTACGAAAAATGGTTAAAAATTGAATATAAAGGGCAATAACTCCTAAAGGGGTCAACTGACCATTTTGGTCCCTGTTGACTAATTGTAAATCTTACTTTGCTGAACATTTTTGCAGTTTACAGTTTATCTGCAACTATAATAATATTCAAGATAATAACCTAAAACAGCAAAATTTCCTTAAAATTACCAATTCAGGGGCAGCAACCTAACAACCAGTTGTCCAATTCATCTGAAAATTTCAGGGCAGATAGATCTTGAACTGATAAACAATTTAACATGTCAAATTTGCTCTAAATGCTATGTTTTTTGAGTTATAAGCCAAAAACTGCGTTTTACCCCTATGTCCTATTTTTAGCCATGGCTGCCATCTTGGTTGGATGGCCGGGTCACCGGACACAATTTTTAAACTAGATGCCCCAATGATGATTGTGGCCAAGTTTGATTTTATTTGGCCCAGTAGTTTCAGAGGAGAAGATTTTTGTAAAAGTTAACGACGACGGACGCCGGACACAATTTTTAAACTAGATACCCCAATGATGATTGTGGCCAAGTTTGATTTTATTTGGCCCAGTAGTTTCAGAGAAGATTTTTGTAAAAGTTAACGACGACGGACGCCAAGTGATGAGAAAAGCTCACTTGGCCCTTCGGTCTTCTACTTAACATATACTTTTTTAACAGGAATAGTAATTTAAATGTGCTGACTCAGCAGTGTTTTAAAATGAAAATGAGAATTTTTGAAAGTTTTTATTTGGTTCCCGGTTGTATGTAGCAGTACAAGGTATAAATCATACCAAGGTCTAATATGGTACTTTTTGTATATATTTTAACAGTTTTTAGTGTATTAGAAAAAGGGAATTTTACTTAATGTCAACTTCTCATGTTTTTCAGATCACTATAAGTATCCTGAATGCTAAAGCACCAATTTCAAAGAGGGGGAGTGCCTATGAGTGTGTTATGTACAGTGCCAGACTAGCGAAGCAGAAATCAACTCCTACAAATATGTGGTCAATCACATAAGGAAACAACATTTGCTAGCCACACAGTGCCCATATTGGTGCACCCTGTGTGACAACACAAGAGGAATTAGCCAAGCACGTTGACACGTATCCAGTGCATAAGAAGATAGTTGGTATACAGAAGACGTCAGGAATTGCCATCAATCCTGACAGTTTCTGCGGACACTCTGATATGCCGTACTTCATATCGAGTGATGATATTGTTGCATTCAGCAAAAAGAAAAGCGAAGAACACTACAGCCAGAAAAGAAAGAAAACCAAGAACAAAACATGGCTGCCTCATATGCCGAAGCAGCTAAATGTGACACAACACAATCAGATGATGACACAGTGACAGGAGTAAAACCCATTTTTTCTACTTGAAAATGACTAGCCGATTGATCAAACCGGGTTAATCCGACCTCCCGTTTAGATGATACCGACATCAACACAGCTTATTGAACGACAGCACGAGCTATGATGGAATTTACAAGTAGGTTAGAACATTTTGTAGAAAAATGAACACTAGCACATCTTAGAAAATTAAGTGAGTAGTCTATGTTTAAAAAATCCTCTTTTTCTAGTAAACGCAATGAAACAGTTAATAAGATTGTTTTCTTAAAACTATTATTTTAAAATTTTTAATGGAAAACCGTTAAGTAAACAAAATAATTAAAGAAGTAATATGTATCAATGAACTTGATTACATATGTTTTGAAACGTTACCGCGGATTATATTTTAACCATCCGGTTGTTCTAGTGTATCATGAGTACATGAAAATATGTATTAATTTCTCCCTATTATTTATTTTGTAACAGTGATTAATGATGTAATAGATAAGAAGGAACCAGAAGTGAAATGGTACCCTTCTGTGGTACATGAAGACAACCATAAGCACCACAATGAGCACCTACCCACCACTGCAAACTGTGAGGAGTCAATTCTTGGTATGTTATTAATGTAAAAAGAATTTATAAAAAAACATCAACAGACAATAAGAAAAAAGACGTGGTATGGTTGCTTATCAGACAATTTTCTCTACAAGAGACCAAATGAAACAGAAATTAAAAACTGTAGGTCAGCATATATACCCTTTTTCAATGAGTAAAACCCATACCACATAGTGATTTATAACAGGTCATGGAATAACAATGTAAAACAATTCAAATGAGAAAACTAAAGATCTAATTTAATGTTCATCTACTCTCATTTCACTAGTATAACTAGTCATATATATATATAGTGATCAGGAAAATACTATTTTTTTGCACTGTTTGAACATGTAGAGACAACACTTAAATGGAGAGATAAATTAGATTTTTAGAAAAGTTTCCTTATGGAATTATATATATATATATATGGTTTGTGAAAACATAGGTACTTTACATATAAAAAATATTTGTAATATGAATGCCTATGAGACAACTCTCCATTCAAAGTAGCACAAGATAAGTTAAAATAATCCTTCATGCAATGCATATTCTTGGTTTATAAGAAACGCACAAGCTTTAAAAGTGTTAAACGAAGGGTGGGGAGAAGAAACATATTTTATGCAAAACATTAGTATAGAAAGTTCATTTAAAAAAGAATGAAAATTTTTATTTAAAGTTGTGTTTAATTTTTTAAACACTAAACTCTCTGTAGTGTCTATAATCATAAGTATTTTTTTCTTCAGAAAACCTCATCAGTGCAGTGGTGGGTGTGGTGATCACTATCATATCAGTTATGATAGTGAGGGGGTGAGGAGAAGGAAGAACAGGCAAAGACTAGGAAGAAGAAGGACCTTTCTCCGAACCCCCCAAGGCATGGCACCAGAAAGACCTCCCGGTTACCAATGGGACTCCATGCCCAATGTGGGGCATCTTTAAACTTTATTGTAAATTTAGAATATAAATTATATCTGTGGTTCTTATAACAAGCACCTTGTTAAGTGTAAAT
This sequence comes from Mytilus galloprovincialis, assembly GCA_037788925.1. NCBI lineage: Eukaryota > Metazoa > Mollusca > Bivalvia > Mytilida > Mytilidae > Mytilus > Mytilus galloprovincialis. Next base: position 36,106,818 of record CM075338.1, read on the forward strand.
AAATTAAATCAAAGCATGTCAATGACACGTTTAGTTTGAAATTGCCTGTTGACAATTTGAAGAAAAATTATTCCTATAATTTAAGAAAAAATATTTTTTTATTTTCTTGTATCCTTTCATTGTATAATTATATGTAATTATTTATCACATTCATACATAGTGGTAAAATTGCAGACAAAAAGATCAGGGAAAAAGTGAGATTATCCTTTTAAGAATTATTTATCCTAGTGCAGTAATATCATGATATTTATAATGCTATTCAAATGTTAATGAGATAGATAATTAAATGTCCAATATCTTTTTTTATTTAAAAAAAAACCTGTTATGATAACCACAGATATAATTTATATATTGTAAAAGTTTTTGTATAATGTATGAATACATGTATTTTATGCAAGTGTGTGTCACTTATATTAATTTATTTAAGGTTACATTTATTTAGATAGGATGTAGTATGAATTTTAGTAAGAGAAACATTTTCAACAGAGTTACTGTCTATAACATTGAGAAAATAAAAAAAATATACACACAACACCCTAAAATCTCTATTATGTACACTTGGTGTAAACCACTTTTTTCCAATTGACTTTATTTAAGAATACCTTTGTTTTTTACAGTTACTGTAGTAATTATTTGAAATCTTATCATATAAATGTAACCTTGAATAAATTTTTCTGTGTGTAACTATGTTTTTCTTTGTTTTATTTTTTGTGAATCTTGTTTTGTTTCTTTGGTGTACATTTTAATGACAAGTATATTTTTTTTTGAATATTATTGTTGATGCACAGTTGAATGTTTTGTGGTATAATGACAAGTTCTCACAGTTATCAATTGTGAATGGTTAAGATAAAGATAATAAAAACACATTTCAAATTTTTTTTATATGTTTTTCATTTCCCGTTTAACATAATTCAAACCATCTTTTAAATTTTCTTCCATAGTTAACCAGATTTTTGTAGATACATTTGTGTGTTTTTTTTTCATTGGTTTTATTTATGAATAATTTAATTTTGGATGTAACACATCTTCTGATAGGCTGACATTATTTTGTTATGAGCCCATAGACATAATTTAGTCATGTGGCCGTGACGTCTTCAACGTTTATTCATGGTTGTCTACGGTTTAAAATGGAATTTAGAATTAAATTGTAAGAAATGACTGTAATATTTTTTCTGTCTATTTGATATAACATAAAAAATGTGGTGCACACTGCTAAATAACCCGCTAAGCACGTTATTCAATGTGCACCACATTTTTTATGTTATTTCTCAATAGACAGAAAAAAATATTACAGTCATTCCTTATATTAATACAGTACCTAGTGTACATTTGAATGATAAGTGTAAATTTTTTCTATGAATGTTATTGTCGATTCATTGTTGCATGTTTTGCGGTATAACTTTTCAAATTTTTTCATTGCTTTTTCTAATCCCATTTAATAATTTAAACAGGTTTTTTTCCTGTTTTTTTGTGGAACTTGTATATTTTAATTTTTCCCCATAGTTCACCAGATTTTTGTAGATACATTTGTTTTATTTATGAATGAATCAGTACCTGGTGTACTTTGAATAACAAGTTTTTTTTTCTATAAATATTACTGTCGATGCACTATCGAATGTGTTGTTGTTGTATATTAACATGAGTAGGGGAAAATGGATGACTGAACAACGAACTGTCTGACCTTTTCTATATAAAGTCAATGGGACTTAATGATATACACGAAGTTCATCCTCAACTACAAACCCCTTAGTCAGGAAATTTTAAAAATAGGTGATTATGTCATTAATGGTTTTATAAAATTAATATTAATATATGTTCATTGACGTTAATGGGACTTAATGATATACACGAAGTTCATCCTCAACTACAAACCCCTTAGTCAGGAAATTTTAAAAATAGGTGATTGTGTCATTAATGATTTTATAAAATTAATATAAATTTATTCATTTACAAGTGTGGTTGCGGTCAAAGCTTTCTGATATTCTCAATCATGCTATCCAGACAAAATTCAACAGAGCCAGATGGAACAACTATACCTATAACCATTCAGAATTCTACCAGCAGCAGACTTAGTGTTAGTTCTCTGTATAGGAACCAATGTTTTATTAGAAGGTTGAAATTGATTGGTTTTATACTTATGATCTCTCTTTCAACTGCAACAGTTGCGATTGCAAGTAAAATGTACCAGGTAGACACCGTTAGAAATGGATCGGAAGATGCAAAAAGATTGATAGCAAAAAATACAGTTCATCATATAAACCTTGCATTATGCGGCTATCTTCAACAGTTTTTATTCTTTTCAGGAGACTCCTTTGGAAAGATTTGCTCAGACTTGATTAATCGCAACGACGAAAATGTCATTCAAAGAAACCATTCATCCAATTTCATAGAAGGCGAAATTCACCGATGGAATTATTTGAAGAAATTGTTTAACGGTTTTGAATGACAATTTTGATAGAAAAAGAAACAACATTGATTAACATAAAAATATATTTCTTCCGTATAGGTTTTCAACAGAAATAACGTATGTGTGGATATACTAACAATATACATTAATAAATCGTTTTTAATTTACAATTTGTCATTTTTAGTCTATACATGTAGATATATTTCAATCTGATGTTTGTATTTCAGTTTAATTAAAGCAATAAATATTTTAACGATATATGTTTTTATTTTATTTGATTTTTAAATTAATTTTGATGTCAAATGGTGCACATCAGAATATAGCTATAGATATAGATCCATCAATCTGATGATTTTACATGTCAGTTGGAACATAGAAATTTAATTGTTTAAATTTTAAAAGTCAGTTTCAGCTTTTGATATTTCAAAAATTACTCAGTGGCGTGGTTCTAATATAGGAGGAAAATACAGAATAGAAGAAAAACATAATGATGTATTCCCCGTTGTTTCATTCCCCTTTCATCTGTATCTCTTACAATGACCGTTCGCAGATTATTTATTCTCTTTCTGTATCTGTTTGTTTTAAACATATTCGCTGTTGGGGGTAGTCTGTTTAAAGTTGAGTCCAGATGCAGCCGTTTATCCACATCCAGGATTTATGTCTGCAAGTCCCAGATGTTTAATAAGGAAGTACTCACACTCACAGGGAAAAGAGTGGTTAGAATAAAGATTACACAAATTGATGAAGACAGCACTTTAAACATCTGGCACGAGAATATGCCGTCTCTATTATCTATAGAAGTAAAAACTGGGACTTGTCCGAAATTGATCTCTGACATAAACCATCTCAATTTCAAGGTGGATGGTACTTTATGTAAAACGAAGCCCACATTGAAGGTGAGTTCCTAAGGCCAAAAATAAAATATTGGTTTTTTTTCCCAAACCCATTGAAAAACCACCCTACCCAATATATATATACATATATATTTTTTACCATATTGACAAAAAAGATTAATATATTTACCGACCTACCTACTCACTGTTGAATAGCAAGGTCGGGTTCGGGGAAACAAAACAATAATCTAGCTTTGACCTAATAGGGACAAAAAGTGTTGATTTATATGCATATTTTCCACATACAAATTATGAATAAATGTTACTATACGAAGTAACACATATTAGGAAACCCTTTAGTAAGCCGGGTTCTCAATGTGCATATTGGGTGTTGTATTCTCTTTGTTTCTTTGAGAGGAATCCCGTTTTACACTTTTAAATGGCTATGATTTAAAGTTATTTTATTTATTAAGAAGACAACTGTAATATTGCTTAACTTCTAATGCTATATCCAATATAAATAGCATATATCAAACTGCTTGTCAAATGCTCCTTGTTAAATGAATTTTCACTTTTTTCTTAGTTTTGAGAATGGTGGTTTGTGCTGTATTTTAGACCTAGTTACTCATAAATTTACTTAGCACGCACACGTATATAAACTGTGCTATTTATCGAGTGAACTAATAGATTTGAACGCTTGTTTCAATTAAATACACCTGTATACACACACACACACACACATGTATATATAAAGAAAAGAAAATATTAAAACGAAAATCAGCTAAATTATTTATTTATTAAAACACCACAAATAATCCAACACAGTTTCACAAAAAAAATCAATATTGAGATTCTTCATTATGTCACATAAATATATATATATATATATATATATATATATATATATATATATATATATATATATATATATATATATATATAACAAGGGAAATTAAAGAAAAAACCCAAAGTCAGTCATTGTTTATAACATTTAAAGTAAATAGCATATTCTTTCTAGTCTTCTCCTGGTTCTAAACCAGTGGAATTGTCTGCTTCCTCGAGCACTATCTTCGTTGCCTTTATTCGTCTGGTTCTTGACAATTGCTTTTTTCTGATTCCTCAAGCATTTGGTTTTGTATCCTTTTCTGATTGATTCCTTTGTAATCATCTTCGTCGTTCTGTTTTACTGCTTTGTCTTGACTGCCTGCAAAAAAAAAAAATAATAATAATAATAGCAAAATAAAAAATAATATACCAATATTTTCACAAACATGTAAATCAGCTGTCTAATTTATGTGGAATATTTCATTATCTTTCAAGGTTTTAACCACTATTCCACCCAAGAATCCGACCAACAGACCACAAACCACATACACCAGAAAACCCAGTACCAATATTATAACAATCAGAACAACACAGTTCCGGTCAACAGACCACTTACCACAACTACCGGAAAACGTAGTACAACACAGAGGATGCAGATTGAAAAACCTAAGAAGAGGGAGGGGTTAGCAAAGACAGACAAGGATCTCAGGAAACAAATTAAAGAAGTTTGCGCAGAGATCATTGAAAAGGTAATAAAATTAACAAAGAGAAAGAAAAGGGGAAAAAAACCTCATAGTAAATGTAGTATTTATCAAATTGTCTCGCCTATCTTTAAAAAGTTAAAGAGGTAAAAGTGATCAAAAGTGTAAAATAGAAGAAAAAATATTCAACTATGATCATTGACAAATTTTTAGATGGTATATTATAATCAAGACAATTAAACTTGGTCAAAGCATATTTTTCTCACTTCTTTTTTTTTCAGGGAACGTCTTGGACTGATTTGGACGACACGATCAAAGGGGTATTGACCTCTTTATTAGGTACGTATAATAATATATAAAAAAAAGAAACGTCCGACATGAAGAACAAGAATAAAAGCCCTTTGTTAATATTATGATATTTTCATCCCACTATTTCATATGCATGATCTTTGACATTTGAATTTACTTGAAGTTATATGTTTTAAGAAAGAAAACAACACACTCTAGATTTGTAAATATGTTTCCTTTCGTGGATAGAGTGCGGTTTCTTTGACGTTTGCTCCATATCTCTTCTTTTTCATATCATCATAACTAAAAGAGTTTCAAAAAAAAAAAAATCGGGACAGGTGAGCTAAAAAGTATTTGGAGTTATGATTTTTGTGTGCATAAAACCATAAATATGACCGTGTAAAATAGACTCATTTACTACATGAAAAACATTGTAATATTTAAAAAATACTAGTATAGTTTAGAACATTTGCAGATAAGACATACAGATATTGTAAATAAGCAAGTATTTAAGCATTCGAATAATTATTTAGTATTTAGAAAGCGTTTCTTCAATTCAAAACTATGCTGTATAACTTTTTTCAGTATTATATACCCTTTCATCTATAAATTGTTGCTAAAATGTTTGTTTATCTATATTGTGATGCTTAAAAGTATCTTCTACTTAGTATATATTGTAAATGCTTTATCAATAGCAATGCAAAGTATGAACGTCAATAATGTCACTTATAGTCACGTTAATTGGTTAAAGAATTTCTTTGATCGAAACATTTGGAAACATTTTTAAATAATTTTAAAATACATACTGATGGATGGAATTCAACATTCTCAATCCCCTGCAATACATTTAAAATTAATATACATGCAACTACAATATTCATTTAATATTTCTCTCCTCACAACGTGTGTACATTTTATAACATTTGCCACATACTTTGGAGGGTCTTCTTAAGTTTCAATTTTGTCTCTGTGACCTTTTCGATCATTGAAGATTTTTGTCTTGATGGCTGTTATCCTTTTTTTAATTTCAACATCTTGAAGGATTGGATGCTTCTGAAGAAACTCTCTTACATCATTTGATCCTGAAAAAAACCCAATCTTTATCATTGGCACAGTTATTCGTTAAGGATACAGAAAAAATATTTTTTGTTAGAATTTATTTTAGAGTTACCCATAATGTGCATTTGAGAAGGCAGGGTCTATAACATCCACCACCATCATCTTTATTCTGGTTTCATGCCCAGTGTTGTTGTCCAGGCATCGCACCAACTCGTATAACCACACAAGCTTTTCTGAATCCACTCAGTACAGCAGTCTAATTGTGCTAAGTTGTGGTAAATTCCAACAAGGTCTTTATCCAGACTTGCTGTCTGGTCTATTGAATTTAACATGCTCTCAATCTCATGTTTATTACTATATTATTAGAAGAATGTTCCTAAAACAATTCATTACAGTTGCCATTTAAGATCAGTTAATTAAAAAAGTGTAGCCCTTAGAGAAGTTGTATGAACCATGAGGGAAATAACCTTGTATGGTAGACAATTTAAGATAATAACTTCCTATGAGTCATACTTGTGTAAATTTTTTTCAAGGCTTTTACAGAGATTTGAATATATATTTTTTACAGGATGGAGCCTTATTGGGTCTTAGAAATAGGAGTAAATAATGCCTTTTATTCGCAATGTATGACTTAAGTGGTTCCAAATATTTTTGTGCAACTTTTACCTAAATATCAGCTGACTATGCAAAATAGGTTTGATTCATTGTTGAAGGTCTTACAGGGACCTGCAGTTGGTCATTTTCTGTGTCACTTGGTTCTTTTTGACAGTTGTGTCAACGGCGATCAGACCACATCGTATTTTATTTTATCTCTGAAGTTAAGGAAAAAGAGATTCAGGTACAACTGCTTGTAGTAGTCTGATAAAATTACATGTTATTTGCAGAATTAGCAAAAAAAAGGACAAGAATATTTCTTATCAACAACAGTGATCTTATAAAATAATACCTTGAATGATTGTTAAGGGGGCTCGCGGGTCTAAATCAACTATTTTTTTCTAATATAGGATTTTGCTATGTTTTTCTCTGATTAAACTATATCTTATACCTAATATAAATATAAAAATATTTAGCTTATATAAAGCTTGTTTGAGAACATTGATTAAAAATAAAGGTCACCGATGTGTTAAAACAGATATTTCAATTTAAACGTGAAAAAGACATTTTGCGTAAAAGGCAGATAATTTGGAGCTTTTTCAATATTAACATTTTTAAAATCATCTGTGGCAAAACAAAATCGAGTTGTCTTGGTAATTTTTGTACCATATTATCAAGTAATAACTAATAGTGTAATAAATAAAATTTGTAATGAATAAACAAATGTTTATTTCTATGCTGATTTTTTTGAACCCTCAAGACTTTTCTCTGTTTTATTTAAGACTTTGATAGTTATTCCTGGCAGTTCCTAAGGTCATGTTATCTATACCCGAAAGACATAACATTGTGCAGCAGATTGTATATGTATTAAAGATTACACATGATTACAAGAATTGATTTCTCTGAAACAAAAGGTTTAAGTAAATATGAACAGAATTAATTTCGTCTTTATTGAACTTAGGGATTTATACAAAAGTTTTTTTAAGCCAAATTCGATAAAGTAAACCTTCATTTAAGAGTGTGTAAAACTTGGCTGATTTAGATTACTTTTGATCATGCAGGCTACTGACTAGCTCTTCACATCTTTATGTCTTTTCAATCTTTGCAGTTCAAATAGTTCCTTAGTCTGATTGAATTGTTTAAATTGCCATAATTGGTTCTTTTGAAAAATAATAATGCTGATGCAAGAGAACTGATGCCTAATTAACATAGACACAACATAGTTGCCTCATATTTTTCACATTTGTTTGAATAAAATACGTTCATCATGTTCACAGTATAGATCCAAAAATAAAATATCAAATAAAGACTCAATAATTTACATGTATCATATAATGTTTCAAATTAATTAAACTATAATCAAACTTAACAATTAAAAAAAACAAAAAGCATGATTTTTTTTATGGAATAGCTTATCTATCATTCATAATAACCACACTAGTAATGTTTTTTCACTCATACCTTTCTTCCTTGGAAGTTCATCAGTTTCATCTCCAGGGTTTAAATTTTCATGAGGTTTAGTTGATCCAACTGGCCTGCCTCTTTTACATGTAACATACAAAAAAACAAAAATTATCTTCGAAATTAGCATGTCTAGTAGTGTATTGCACTTCTTTATTGGAATAGATACTCAAAATTTAAACAAACATCTATCATCATCATTCAAATTGCTGTTTTTTAAGCAGTTGTGATTTGTTTACATGTATAAATATTAATACTTTATTGGAAAAAAACATCTTTAACATTAAAAAAATTATATTTGTCTAAATGAGAACAACACATTTATTTTAGGTATATAACATATACAGAATCATATATTGAATATCTATATAAAGAATTGTTCAGTATACCTCTATTTTATGTTTCTTCAACTAACTCATCTTCGGAAAATTCTGAATCCTCTGCTGAATAACATTCCTCTTCAAGCTCTGCAATAAGAGTCATAATAAAAACACAGAAGATCTCCCTACACCCATTGAAAATAAAAATGTCCAAAATGATTTTGACAAATTAGCTGCGAAAACTGTTGGAGAAAAAAAAAACAAGTAAAAGGCTCTGACGCCCGGCGTTTCGTTGCTCAGATCGACAAATGTATCACAAACTTGAATGAGAAAGGTCTCATCAGTAAAGAATGTGTTGATCTTGGTTTTTTTCGCTGGTCGAGATTACAAAAAATATCATACAGTCCTTTTAATACAAGGTCGCAAAACAACTGCTTTGGTTATTTAATCAGTGTTTTCTTTTTGCCATGCTGTGCCGTCAAATTATTTTTATTCCCAAGATGAAGAAAATTTTACGGCATACACTTTCACTGTATAACAACACATCTTCAATATCAAGGCAATATTAACAGAAGATGAGGAGAGACATTTTGGTGATCTGCATAGAATTTACGTTGGTACACCCAAACAGGAAACCTGACTGGATTGTTGACAATGCAATTCTGAGATTCAATGATCAGCAGTCAAAAGGCGAAAAGATAGCTAGTTATCAAAAACAAGACTCTATTATTAGCAAACAAGCTCGTCTTCTGCACATAGACCAGATACAGTATTCACCGAGGCAATGATCGAACCAAATCAACATATTTTCCAACAAGATCTTGCTCGTATAGCCGATTTTCTGGAATGTGGTGGCACTGGGAAAACCAAGCTGTGGTATTCCATGATGGACAGAGCCAACCATCCACAAGATTAGAAGGTCTAACATTGTACCATGTCAAAGACGAATCTATTTAATCTGAAATAATCTAATTGCCACTAGATTGACAACAACACTTAAGTTATCTGCAATTTTTATTAAGTCGACATGTTTCGCAGATTAGATCGGCGTCATCAGGACATAGTATACATAAAAATAAGCTCTGAAGTACTAAAATGCGGCATCAAATATTTGACGTCATAGTGTTCTATTATTGTCCATGTTGTTATGGGTTACATGTATTGAATGTATTTAGTGAAAGAGAATGAAATATGTAAATAAAGTCATACAGTTTTTTAAAATAAAATATAATAAAATGTTTTAAAAATTGAAATGTTCTTATCTAATGTTTGTCACTGGTAAAAATGTTGTATATTCCTCGGACTTTCACTTGGTTCATCCAGTTGTTTTCTGTGGGTTCATCTCTACATACTGTTTGTTGGCTTGAACTTTGAGTTGGTCCCTTGTATGTTTTGTAACAACTGTAGTTTGGTAAGTTGGTATTTCTTCAACTAGATATCCGTAGCTGTTGGTGGTATATTTTTGCGGTCCTGTTGTTTTAACATATATAACATCATCATCTGAATCTTCTGAATCACTGAGTTGTAGATCTTCTTTAAGTATGTCCATAGATGGCATTTCTGATGTCTCTTGAATTTTGAATGGAGTTGGAGCTGTATATTTTGGTGGCGCTGCCATGATCCTAAATTTTGGTGTCATTTCATATTTGGTTTGGGCTTCTACGGGTGGAACCCATTTGGCAATTGGGTCAGCTGCGGCTTTTGGTGTTGCTGTTTCTCATTAAAATCTGTAGTTGGTTTCTCCTGGTGCTTGGTTGTGATGTGTTTCTTAGCTCCATGTTTCCTAGTGAATGTAGCTGGGCAATGAAGGCATTTAAAAGTTGTAACAGTCGGTTCATGAAAAGTCGTGTGGTGTCTGCGGAGTGTACTGATGCTGGCGAATTTTTTTTTATCACATTTTAAACATTGGATTCGCGTCTTTAAATTTATTTCCAATGATATATTATGTAGGTGTGTGTTCGGTGGGGAGATTAAATTCCAAAAAATCTGCCTTCAGTCACCGCACTATAAGTACACAAGCCCAGAATAAAGGATCATTCCAGTTTCCATTTTTGGCAAGAACATTTATGTTTTATATAATTTCAACACATACCTGCCAGTACCATTCAAGAAGGTATGCAATGTTTTGACTGTCTCAAACATTGTCATATTCTTCTAAAATCCTCCTTTAATGATGTTACAATGATCTTTTATGACATTACTCAATTTGTAAATTTACATATGTCGGGTACAAGCCTGTTTGATGAACAGCTTATTGAAAATGCATCTGAGTACAAGAATCACATTGTAAATATTGATAAGTTTTTACCTGTTCAAAATTTTGAAGGGAAAGAAGATTTATGCTAGAGGGACTGCAAGATCCAATAGGAATTTTTTTCCTAAAGCTCTACATGCTTAATGTGTAAATAATCCAGGGGAGGGCATCCCCGTCCATAAAATGAAATGTTTTGAATATATATCCTTCCCTTTTTAATTATCTATTGAGATATTATCTTTTTCGGCAAAGAGAAGCATACATGTTGTTTGTAATAGTGCACAAGCCCCCGTTGATATTAACGGGAAGAGAGAGTGTGTATAAAATTGATTTTAATTTAATATAATACAATCTTCACAGATGGCCATCAATCTTGAACAACAGCTGGAACAAGAAAAACATCTTTTAAATTTCTTCTTTTATTATTACATGTGAAAAAAATCATAACCAAACTACTTCATTTACCATTTAAAATTCTTCATTAGATAAGTGTGTAGATACTATTGTTGATTCATCATCTGTGGAGGGTGTTGATAACTGAAAATATTTTTTTTTTTACAGATGAAAGAAAAAAGGAGAATTTTGAAAGTGAGTTCAAATTACATCAGTTTTTTTGTAAGATAAAAAAAGAAATGACATCAACACCAACCGCTGAATCCAATAAACAAAATATATCTGAGGAATGTAACGCAATATATACAGCCGTCTGTGTTCACTAATTCAAATGGAACCAAATTTTGCTAATCATGATTACGTTTATAGATCGACGGATAATGTGTCTATTAATAGTGACGAATCATTCATGTCTGGTTACTGGAGAAGATTTTTTTCTCCAAACGAGTCTACAAAATTACTACAGATTTGTAAAAAGTAACATATAATCAGGGAATATTACACTTGTTTCAATTAAAAAAAAACAATAAATGAATCGGAAGAAACTTACTTCTTTCGCTCAATTCAAAAAGGATATCGCCATCTAAAATATGGAAGATGATCAAAGACCGCATCTCAATCCATAAAATGAAATATTTTGAATATATATCCAACTAATTTTTAATAATCAATTGCGATATTCTTTTTCGGCAAAGAGAAGAGAACATGTTGTTTGCAGCAGGGCACAAGCCCCTGTTCAGGACGAGAACAAGTTCACAATAAATACAATACTTAGGTAGGTTGTCGTTATAGAGGCCATCTAGGATGATGGTCGGGCAAATTTGGACTGCCACTGGAAAATTAGGGTATATTGGATAGGGACAGAAATTTTGCCTTTAAACAAAAAAATCATAATTAAAAAAGGGAAAAAGTAGTTCCATAATTCATTTGTCAATGTAAAGCAAGTCGGTGACCCATAGCTGTTTATTTCTGTGTCATTTAATCCCTTGTGGAGAGTTGTCTCATTAGCAGTCATTACCACATCTTTTATTTACATGCATAGTTTGTCCAGTATAGTTCCAGTCATTAAAATATTGGCCGAATATGCAATGTGATGAAAACAATATCTATAGTAACAATTCAGATGAACAATACATCGGGCATCGGAGTTATATGCTCCCTTAACCTTTTTTTTTTTTTAATGTATTGAACAATGACTGGCTTAGGGATTGGTCACTATTTCCCAACCGAAAAGAATGGAGGGATGCGAAATATTTGGATGATTGGACACTTATTTTGTTTTGTATATTTTTTGTTAAAAAGGAGGGGGGGCTTCTGTCTCCTCATAGAAACATTTAGAGGTAGATTCAGAATTTCTGCAAAGTACATGAGGCACAATATTTTTGACGTTTCAAAGTTTATAAGGCTGACCAAATTCTACCTAAAGCAGATAAGGGTGGATGGGCAAATCTTTAAAATTATTTTGATCAATAAATTTATGTTTTAAGCATTAACTCTTAGCAGTTCACGCGATCCAGCATATTTATTTTAAAGGTGAAACGGTAAAAATAGAGACACATATATGTGTATATATAAGTTATGTCTCTGGTAAAAAGCATTATCTACGAATCCAATATATGACAAGATTGAGTTGTCTTTCTTTTTCCATCGATTTTCAAATAAGCTAAAACTAGTTCAACAGAAAACCAGCCATGTATATATGGTCAAGGACGATTGGAGATGTCAAGAAAAATGCACACACAATGCATGTTGTAAAAATAAAATAGGTAGAATACAGTGTTTTAAATTACCTTCCAACCACATTTGGAAAACCAGCCTTTTCATAAAACCCAGCCCTGATCACGTTCTTTCTCTGGTTATCAGGCCACGATATGAAATTGATTCCGTCACACGGTCAATCACCCGAGACACAGTTGATTTGTCAAATCCCAGTGTACCCCAAGGATGACTGGGATATAGAAATATGGTCACTTGGTCTTCTCCCGACCGGCAGTAAAACGCTTGCCAAAGTGGGCTGTGCGGGATGTATCAAGTTCGCAGTCAAGTTGCAAAAAGTAGATTTCGTATCAACTATCATTTCAACGAGTTTAGAGTCCGCCATCTTGGGCTGTGGGTAACTTGTTACCCACGGCGTTTAAGCACAGTGAATATGTTACGTATTGATAATCATGATGGTATTTGTCTTTGAGATGATTAATCCATTTTACCTGTAAACTGTAGGCGTCATTAGTCGGTGCCGAGAGATGTTGAAAAGGTCTAATGATAAATATGTTTTATATGAGTGTTAAATAGTAAGAAGAGATATTCTTACTGTGAATATTTTGAGAATTTGGTTACTGATAATAGTAATTTGAATGTTGCAAAGGACTGGCATGTTAATTCCCATTTGCCTGAGCTTTAAGAGTACTCAAATGATAGGGGTGAATGAAAATGAGGAATTTTTGTCATTCAGAGATCAGACCCAATTTTAGAGATCAGTCCTAGTTTCAAAAGTTTTTATCTGGTTCCCGGTTGTATGTAGCTGTATAAGGTATAAATCATACCAAGGTCTAATATGACACTTTTTGTATATATTTTAAGTTTTTAGTGTATTAGAAAAAGAAAATTTTACTTAATGTAAACTTCTTATGTTTTTCAGATGACTTCAAATATCCTGAATGCTAAAGCACCGAATTCAAAGAGGGGGGATGCCTATGAGTGTGTAAGGTGCCAGACTAGCAAAGCAGTAATCAACTCCTACAAACATGTGGTCAATCACATAAGGAAACAACATTTGCTAGCCACACAGTGCCCATATTGGTGCACCCTGTGTGACTACAGGTGTGACACACAAGAGGAATTAGCCAAGCACGTTGACACGTATCCAGTGCATAAGACAATAGTTGGTATACAGGAGACGTCAGGAATTACCATCAATCCTGACAGTTTCTGCGGACACTCTGATATGCCGTACTTCATATCGAGTGATGATATTGTTGCATTCAACAAAGAGAAAAGCGAAGAACACTACAGCCAGAAAAGAATGGAAACAAAGAACAAAACATGGCTGCCTCATATGCCGAAGCAGCTAAAGGTGACACAACACAATCATATGATGACACAGTGACAGGAGTAAACCCCATTTTTCTACTTGAAGATGACTAGCCGATTGATCAAACAAGTTTAATTTTGGACCCCGATTTAGACCATCTTGAAAACCGGGCCAATAATAAATCTTAAGTACATTTTTAGATTCAGCATATCAAAGAACCCCAAGTATTCAATTTTTGATAAAATCAAACTAAGTTTAATTTTGGACCCTTTGGACCTTAATGTAGACCAATTTGAAAACGGGACCAAACATTAGGAATCTACATACACAGTTAGATTCGGCATATCAAAGAACCCCAAGTATTCAAGTTTTGATGAAATCAAACAAAGTTCAATTTTGGACCCTTTGGGCCCCTTATTCCTGAACTGTTGGGACCAAAACTCCCAAAATCAAACCAAACCTTTCTTTAATGGTCATAAACCTTGTGTTTAAATTTCATAGATTTCTATTTACTTATACTAAAGTTATGGTGCGAAAACCAAGAATAATGCTTATTTGGGACCCTTTTTGGCCCCTAATTCCAACACTGATGGGACCTCAACTCCTAATATCAATCCCAATCTTCCTTTTGTAGTCATAAACCTTGTGTATGAATTTCATTGATTTCTATTTACCTATACTAAAGTTATTGTGCGAAAACCAAGAATAATGCTTATTTGGGCCCTTTTTTGGCCTCTAATTCCTAAACTGTTAGAAACAAAACTCCAAAAATCAATCCCACCCTTCCTTTTGTGGTCATAAACCTTATGTCAAAATTTCATAGATAAGAGACGTGGAAGGTGACATACACGTCTGTTTATGGAGGAACCCTGCAAGCACAAATAATGATATATATGATTTCGTTTCATCAAATAACCATTACATTCCCAAACGTATTTATACTGAGTCAACATAACATCAGATTACAGAAGGTCTAGTTCCTCCAGCAAAAGAAGCAGTTCAAAGAGATCTTTTCTCAGAATTCCGTCTAGAAGACTGTTGCCTTTATTTAACTAGCAGGAAATCTACTAGTAGACAATCTCCCAATGAAATAAGATCAAGGTTTTGCACGATAGGGCTATTATTTAAAAATAGAATAAGAAGATGTACTTTTTCGGCCTGGAGAAAATGAGTATTTTTTAAAACAAAATCAGTTTATTATAAGAATAATTGGTTGGTTTGTGCGATGTTTAAATTGAATTATTTCATTAAAATATTACTAAATATTATGAATATATTCTGTGGATGTACAGTTAAAGTAGGGCAGAGTTGAAATATTTCTTGTGGGGCACCATTTGCATATTTTTACATACATATGGTTTAATGTCGGATGAAAAAATAGAACACTCTCAAATAGTACCACACACAATATTGATTAAATGAAAGGTGTTGTAGTGTGAATGATTCAGTTGTTACTTCCATGTGCTCTGTAAGTGTGGGTTTTAACAGCTTTCTAACATTGAAACTAATTTAAACCCTTGTATTTTTTAAGAAAATATCAACGAAGTTGATTTTAAGTAAGTTGTTGGAAATATAAAGTTCAAAACTACACCAACTGCTGTTGGATGATATGAAGGCATGTCTTACAATGCTATGTTACAATGGTAGATGAAGTTACCGATAACAGGACAATTAAGCATTTAGCTATTTGTACATGTTACGAGGGTATCACAAGCCCAGTAGTCAGCGACAAAAATTCGTACCAAAATGGCTACAGAAGGGGTCATATAACTTAAACACTTTGGGAATGTATCTCTAACGATTATCTACATATTGTTGATCGTGTTTTAATATCTGACGAATTCATATAGGTCAGCAAGTAAGAAAACATGGAGTGACAATTATTTTTTACCGCACACATGTAATGGAAAATAAATTTGTCGTTAACAGTTTTATTGTTCTAAAATGTCAAGAAATTACAATTGTAAAATATATGAATTCAAACTTAGGTCAATTACTGAACTAGTATACATGTACATATTTGCTTAGGGGCCAGCTGAAGGACGCCTTCGGGTACAGGAGTTTCTCACTACATTGAAGAATCATTAGTGGCCTTCGGCTTTTGTCTGCTCTATGGTGGGGTTGTTGTAGCATTGACACATTCCCAACTTCCTTTCTCAATTTTACATTTTGTACAAAACAAAGAGTTATATGTAATCAGGTACTATTAAATCAAAATGAATTTCCTTCTATTTATGTTATGAAATTACTCATGTCAGGAAGCTAAAACCAACCTAAATGTAATTTTTGTTTCATAAAATGTTTCTTTTATGTAGGAATGATACATGCTGGCGTAGGATATGCCCAAATAGGAAACCTTCTGACAGAATGTAACTTGCCAATCATGAGTAAATCTTGCTTCCAAATACATGAGAAGAAAATTGGAAAAAATCTGTGTGTCTGCTGCTGAGGAATCACGTAAGAATGCTCAACAACTGGAAAAGGAAATTTCTGCAGATGAGGTAATACTATATATTATAATAAATTTGACTTTATATTTGAATCTACTTCTGGACCTCTTTTAAAGCTGACTTATACACATATCTATCAAAATAGAAAAAGTGGTATGATTGCCAATGAGACATCTCTCCACAGAATACAAAATTACACAGGAATTATCAACCATAGGTCACCCTACGGCCTGAAACAATGAGCAAAGCCTATACTGCAAAGTCTGTTATTAAAGACACTGAAATTATAAATGTAACACTATTCAAGATTTATTAACTCAATTATATATATATAAAATACTGAAGAATATTTTTCTATGCATTCAATGCGTTGTTTCTTCAGGGGACCTGACAAACTTGTCTAAATGAAATGAAATCAATAAACGACGGGAGCAATGTCAAATTGCGATGACTTTTTCAAAAGACAATGGGATCAATGTTCACAATTTCAACAAAGTAGAATCAGTGGTAGAGACTACCTGAGAAGAGTTCGGAGAGCTAAATAAGATTGTTGAAGTCCAGAATTTCTTTAGCAACCCCAAGACCATCAAAACAATTAAAAGGTATTTTTAGGAGCCAAAAAGGCAAAGGCATTACAAATATTGGAATACATGTCGCACCTAAAATGTTCAAATTCAGCACCATTAACAAGGAAGGCCAATTAACAGAAATAAACAAACACATATATGGCAGAAAAATACCTCTCTAGGACATAATTCAGGCTGAAAATAAAAGACTTGACAATGCTGGGGTACTTTATATAACATCTGATGAAGAATACAACAGCATGACTCTTCTTAATCTTCAAAATAAACTAACAACATTTAACAGTAGCAACATATTGTTAACACCATCAGCCAGAGACATCTTAGATGAACTGCCAGAGCAACATTCCAGATAAAGAACCTATTGCGCCAATTTCTCTCAACATTAGAACACCAGTGATTTACCCACAGTTTTTATCTGAGTTTGACAACAATTTTACAAAACAAAACTTCTTCTGTTAAAACCAATTTGCACTTGTTTCAACCAGCACCTACGATATCACCATACAACCAGATCCCTGACAACCATCTGCAAGATGCCAAAATATCTGCAGGTGATTCTAGTAGACGATTTGCCGTCAACCTCTTCAGGAATATTTGCTCCATAGAAGATGTAATGAACACAAATGTAAAAAAGGAAAGTGTTTCAAGGGAAAGCTTCTATAAAAGGACAGATATCAACTTAGAAGATCAATGCTATTCGCTTAGTCTGTTAGACTCATTATCCATCGTTACCATCACTTGCCGAGAAGAACTGGTCAGTTGTGAGAGCAATCGTCAAAGCAAATTGAATCTTTCAGCAGCATGTGAGGAAATCCTTTGACCTCACTGATCTCAACCTCTAAAATTCTTTATGTTTAAAGCACTGATAATTCAAATTGTCTACATAAGCTTGTTTTGATTTTTTGTGGACCTCCTTGCAGTTAAACTAGATAAGCATTTAAGAGTTTTTAATATAAGTAAGAAACTTTAAGATGGTTTGCTACCTTTATACAATTATTAAACATCTCGATCAGAGGCACTGTTCTGCATCTGAAGTCATTTGATCCATTGAAAATAATTTTTCTACAATCTTTTGTTGAAAATGACTTAAAATAAGGGGGGAGGCATAAAACGCTTGATTGGTTAAGTAACTAAACTAATACAATTTAAACCATGTGTTATTGAAACAATAAATTAAATACAACAACGACATCAAGATCGAAGCTTTTCGGTTGTTGGATATGGATTCTGTCAATGTATGATTAAACCTCTCATATGAGAAATACTTCTCTGAAAAACAGGTGAGAGACACACTAAAACCAAAAATTTAAAAATAGAGGCAACAGTGTATATACTGCTGTTCGAAATTCATAAATAAATAGAAAAAAACAAATCCGGGTTACAAACTAAAACTGAGGGAAACGCAACAAAAACGAACAATAAATCCATTTCCTCGAAGGGTGTTACGCTAAGCTCACGGGTAACGCTTTGGAACGATGCTCTCCATGATTCAAACGATTCTGGTTTATCGTCAGAGTTTATAAATCTCGAAAGAAGAAAGTCTTTTCTGTGCATACATCTAGTAATGTCCGTCATGGCATCATAAAGAAGGGAATCTGTAGAATTAGCATTAGTTTGTACAAGATTCTGCAAGAAATATGGTTGGAAAAATATAAAAAACCAGGATCTAAATAAATTTATAGCTGAAGCAGAGAAATGTTAGCAATTTAATGAGCTAGATTTTGAAATTTCTGAAAAAGAAGTTCTTGATGCACTGAAATCTTTAAAAAATAAAAAGCCAAATATCAAACGGAATGTTAAAATATGGGTTTTTACATTTTTCTCAACCCCTTTTGAAAATATTTAATAATGTCCTAACCTGTGGAATTTTTCCTAAAATTTAGTGTGAAAGTTTTCTTACTCCCATACATAAGTCAGGTGACACTCCAGAACCTAGTAATACAGATGAATTGCAATTATTAGTTATATTGGAAAGTTGTTTACTAAAAAATAAAATAAGACTAACAAAATATTTATAAAGCAAGGCATTATATCCCTAGAACAAATTGGTTTCTCTAAAGGTATCATCATCTTTTTTTCTTAAAAACTCTAATAGATAGAGGCTCGAAACCATTATACACATGTTTTGTTGACTTAAGAAGAGCTCTCAATGCGGTTAATCATACAGGACTGTTTTATAAACTTAGTCAAATTAGAATAGGTATTCATTGTTATAATACAATCAAAAGTATGTATTCTAATTGCATACTATGTATAAAATTGACAGAACAGCTCCACATAATTCCAGCCTCGGTATGGTATGTCCATGACACGGAGCCAATTTGAACTTTCCTACTAAGAAACCTAGTTGTGAATCTCCATCTCTGTCAAATGTACGGATAACGCAACAGGCGAAATCGCCTTCTTTGATGCGTCCGAGAAGATGTGTAATTTACATTCAGTACTGTCGTTCAATGTTTGACTAGTGAAAGGCCTCCCTATCTCTTATGTTTCAAGATCCCTGCCAGTTAGAAGAGTGTAAATTATCGGGCAACGGATCATCCCAATCTAATGAATGGTTTGTACTGCTCTCATAATTAACCCTACGCCTATGATTACAGGAGCTATGAACCCTAACGGCGGATCAAATATTCCGTTAACTACTGAAAGCAGCCCGCTTTTTGTAAAGGGTTTCTCCTCTTTAGTTAACTGATAGGCGAAACTGTCTTTTACGACATTCCAACACAAACCCTAACTTCTCTGTAGACATGTAGACTCTGAATTAAAGTCAATATCGGTAATGCTTTCAGCTAAATCCTTTGTTTCAAAACTCTTTACTACCTCACTATTATTTGAAACTATCTTAGGCAGTCTAATTTTACCTCTTGTTATTAATCTTTCTTGAGTCCTTTTGATGAGACTTGCAATTTCTTCAGGACTATCGCCCGACACCAAACCAATATCTACATAAAAATTCTTGTTTACATAATGACATATATCATCACATGTGTCTAAATCTGTGTGATCGCAAACAGCTTTGCGTAAACCATAATTAGCTACAGCTAGGGAAGTGAATTCCCAAAAACGCGAAATTTGGCTACAAAGTAACAACACTTGGTCAGCACCTCATAAGGAACATTCCTGCTATATTTAGTTTCATTCCATTCTATGAATTTCCAATAAGGTCCTATGTTAAACTTAGTCCCCCGCTGGCTGCTATCTTGGATGATGAATCGACTACAAAGGAACAACACTTGGTCAACACCTCATAAAGATCACTCATTCCATTCAGTGGTTCTCTAGAAGAAGTTCAAAATGTAAAAAGTTAACGACGGACGACGGACGACAAGCGATGATAAAAGTTCACTTGAACCGAAGGGCCAGTTGAGCTAAAAAAAATTAATTTAGATTTATGAGTTATGACGTCACAGACAACAACCATACAAAAAGCACCACAGCAGACGAAAAGAAATTTGCAAGGAGATAACAGAAACATTTGGCAGCCACCAACTAACCAACCAAAGATCAAACAAAATATGGTTATATGTTGATTTTTTTTAGGGGGAGGGGAATCAATTTCTTACCTTGCTTTTATGCATTTGCTTCCAACAATTTGGTTGAAATTTTCATTGGCTTGTGTAGATCCTATATTTTGTACACTGTCTGCTTTTCGGTTGTATTGTTGGACCAATTCCCTCAATTCAGGCATCATTTGACAAGCAATTTTCACCCGACAGGCTTCTTTACCTATAATACACCAAGAGACATGCATGTCTGTTTCGTAAAGATATGAAGAAGGTTCATTGTTGGTAAAATAATAAATAATATTGGAAACCTGAAAAGCATATATCATTCGGGGGGAAATAACATTTTGATCTAGTCGTTTAAAAAAGTAGCATTCGAATTAAAAAAAAAAATAACAGATAAATTATAAAAAAAAATGCTAAAGAGCAATAGCTCCAAAATCAATTACATTTACATAAATTTTCTTTGTATATAATCTAGAAAGTGTCCCTTGGTCAGGTTTTGTCCATCGTTTTACCCTTATAATTTATATTTTAAAATCATTTTGTTCATTCAAATGTTACAAAATGTGTTTTAGTTTTGAAGAATATGCAGAAGATCATAAATGAAAATATTCAAAATATTCTGGTGAAGGGTTTCAGAGTAGTACTTTTGTTTGCAAACATTAAAAGAACTGCAAGATGAAGGATGTAAACACATGACTGAAGCTCATACTGACTGATGATAATTAGAAATATAAATCACATTAGTCAATCATAGTAGAATCATTATCTGCATGAGGAACCTTGTTTTGGCACCCTGTGTCATTTAGTTTGTGTGTCATTTCTAGAGTCATGTCTGGTTATCGGAACATAGCGGTTGTATTTGATAAAATATTGAGCGATTTTGTAATCGACAACTGTTTTTCGTTAAACTTTTAAATGACATTTTTTATGTGTTTTTTAAAAATTGTAACAAAATATCAGTATGCAATATCATTGTTGGAAAACAAAGATATTACGTTAAAATTCAAAATGACTGTAATACATTATTATCAATATGAAATCTAATTGTGAGAAAACCCCCAAAAAATAATAGATTTGAAGAGGGGATACTTTTGTATGACATTGTTTAGAATGAATATGTTAGTAAATTAAAGAACCTTAGTGAGCGCGCTCACATATCCCACGTCCCCACATTGTCATTGGAGGAATTAAATAAGTGTAAGAAAAGAAAATTGTGTAAGAAAAAAAAATTGAATCATAATTTCCTATCAATATCCACATATACATAGTATGTCCTTATAATCTACAAAGTTTCATGAAATTCTGTTGTGTGGTTTCCGATGAGTTGCAATTACAAACTGTTGCAGAAATACATTGGAGCAAATAAGTTCTAATGAGCGTAACTCCAAGAAAAAAATGTTGATTATAAAAAATGGATACTGCATATAACAAATGATTTTTCACAACGGTAACATTATATTTGGCATAAAAAATATCGTCCGATCGTATTTTATATACAAAATACATCATATTCTTGAAATTTTTTGGAAAACCGTAGCTACTGCCTCTAAGTTGAAAAACAACTCGAACATTTGAAATTATGTTTTATTTTTTATTTATAGCAATGAATACTCTTATAATAATCTTAGGCAGAATGGGGGAGCTTATGTGGGGAAATTTTGTTTGGCTATATAGAAAATCACTGGGATGGGCAACCCTCTGCCCTCGTATAAACATTTCTGGATCAGCCAATCGTTATAACTTTACATTTATATTCTGCACAGCTTACTAATTCTGAATTACTGAATTAGAAAAGATTTCCCCAGAAAGTCATTTATAAACACATGATCTTGTGGGTCCACTTCACACCAAAGATAACAACAACAGATTCATTGCAGTCCTTACAGACTATTTCACGAAATAGCCAGAGGTTAAGGCAATTCCATCCATAGAGGCAGAGAATTTTGTAACAAGGTCAACTCAATCTTATGTACAAAGCTGAATATAGACCACAAAGTGTCATCTCCTTACCATCCTCAAACCAAAACACCAAGGGTGACTGGGGTATAGAAATATGGTCATTTGGTCTTCTCCCGACCGGCAGTAAAACGCTTGTCGAAGTGGGGCGTCGTTTGGCTGTGCGGGATGTATCAAGTTCGCAGTCACGTCCGGTCAGAAGGGGGACGTTAAATCCGATGCCTCGTGTAAAGAGAGTGCCACGCTCTTTGCACGTTAAGAACCCTTGCAACAACTCTTTGAGGGGTCCGTGGGTCGCCTTTTGCAAGGCAAAATTTCTGTCTATCCAATATACCCTCATTTTCCAGTGGCAGTCCAAATTTCCCCGACCATCATCCTCTATTATAACAACCTACCTATTGTATTTATTGTTAACTTGTTCTCGTCCTGAATATGCATGAAATATTTGCCACTGGACGTTCAGCAACAAACAATCAATCAATCCTCAAACCAATGGGCTCACAGAAAGGTTTAACCAGACCCTGTGCAACTCACTCGGGAAGTATGAAAATGACTGGGACCAATATCTACAACAAGTTGCCTTTGCTGAGAGAACATGTGTCCAGAAGTCAACAAAGCAGACTCATTTTTTCCTAGTATATGGCAGAAAACCTACCTTACCAATAGAGCTAGACATACCCTACAGCCATGCCTTAAGACAAATCAAATGAAGTAGAACTGAACGATAGAATTACGTCATTTGTCCATCTGATTAAGACCCAGAAAGACACCAAAGAAGAATAAAAAAACTCAAGACTAAGCAGAAAGAGTACCATGACAGAACCACTAGAAACCATTTCTACCTGGTGATCGAATCAATAGATGTGGGGACAAGATAGTGCACAGATGGACAGGACAATTAATCATACTATATAGAGAAAGGTGTCTAAAAGGTAAACGGAAGGAAGACAGTTCTCTTTGCAAAGAGCCTTAGAATGTACTTGACACCTAAACCAACTGCAAAGAGCCAGAAATATGCATTTTTTTATCCAACATAAATAATATACAACAGTACAGTTATCAAACAGTTAGTTCATATATATGAATGTAATATAATACAATCTATCAGAAAATGTATAGAACTTGAAAATAACATTTTGTTTAATTTTAAGAAATGCTCTCAATTGTAAAATATTTGAATTGGCTCTCGCCGCGAAATATCCTGCTGCATAAAGCAAACAACAATCAATCAATTTAACTGGATCATGATCAAATGAATTACCCGTTGCGTCCATGTTCCATATCATTTTATTTTTTTAATTTTTTTTTGCAATATCCTTTTCAATCAGAATTTTCTCCAATGCCTTTAAATACTCTCTTCCTTTTGTCTGTCCATCATTCTGGAAATATCGGAATTCGGTTAATACAGTTAATACTGAATTCATTAAAAGAACCTTTAATACATTCTGTAACTTTAGTGTTTATTTGGTATTAGCATATATATATTGACATATATTTGATGATCAAACTTCCGGTAACATGGCGGCGCCAATACATTTTTAAGTGCTCCTATAAAATAACCATACACAGATGTTGGGAAGCATTAAATCATAAAAATGATTATCACAATGTGATAACAAAATGTCTAGACAAGTTAAACCACCCTCTAAACTAAGCGATTGCTTTACTGATGATGAAAAACAACACGAGTCTCGTGATGAGACTCCCCTTATCCATGATCAATGCGATGGGAAGACGAACAATGTGTCTTTTAAAACAGATCGGGCTAATATTTGGAAAAAATCCATTTAATCATACTTTGAACACTATTCTAAATGATTAACACATGTTCCTATATAGATAAGAACTTCCCAGGACTGGTGTCAGTTTGATCACAGGCTTTGGTCAGTCAGCATCGTTTATCTTTAGATTAATTACTTGCTATATATATATATTTCTAATCATGCTGCTGGACAAAGAAATATCAGAGTTTAGTGCTGAAATGTATTTAGAACTTATTATGATGTATAATAATGATATTCATTATGATGAACTAAATAGTTTTAAAGAGGAGGAGGATTTAAGGACTTTAAGTGTTTTAAAATTAAAAAACCGGTTAGAAAAAAGTTTGTCCGTGTCCATTGCCAAAGTGGAAAAGATGTTGAAGAAGGAACTAGAATGTAGTGACTTAATAAGACTTTGCCATATTGGCATAGAATTGGCAAATGCCAAATCTAGTGATAGTAGGAGACAAGAGGAAAAGAGAAATCGGGAAGTGATGATAGCTCACCAAGTAAAAAGATATCTGGAGAACCTACAGTAAGTTAAAATTATGCAATTATTGGTGAAGTAATTTTATTTTCATGCTCCGTGGTTAAATGCATTACAAGTTGCCATATGAAGTTACATTGTATATGTAAAAGTAGAGGTTACGGTAGCAGAGAGTTTGAGCTCTGGTGAATGAATAGAAGTGTTGAATATGGCTTTAATTTGGCATCAGGGGTACTACTGAGCAGGTGTGTCTGTGAATCTGTTAATTCGAAAATGCAGAATACCTTCGAAAAGTAAATGAGTTGTAATGCAGGTTTTAGATCAAATCCACAGTGGGCATGCATATTAGAACGGGAACTGTGGTAGTTTAGACCTCATTTCAATGAAATGGTCAAAATTTTTAAAAAACAATCTGGGAGCAGGCATACTTGTATAGTATAGAGAATTAAAAAAAAAA
Source organism: Mytilus galloprovincialis (assembly GCA_037788925.1). NCBI lineage: Eukaryota > Metazoa > Mollusca > Bivalvia > Mytilida > Mytilidae > Mytilus > Mytilus galloprovincialis. Next base: position 36,132,193 of record CM075338.1, read on the forward strand.
AAAAAAATGGTGTGCGAAGAAAAACTTCAGTTCACAGTGGGCATATAAATAAGGAATAAGAACTGTGGTAGTTTAGATCTCATGTCAGTGAGATGTTAAAAAATTATATACATATTAAAGTTTAAGGTACAATTAAAATAAAATAGTAAAAATTCAGGAGTCATTTTAAGGAAATAACAGTTTTTATGAATTTTACATCGGTATGAAGATGAAGGCATGTGTATTTCAGTGAAATAGCTTAAGTAACTTATTGAGACGGTCTAAGTTAAGATTTTTACGACAAATAGACATGATAGATATTTTATTTTACTGTAAATTTTATCTGGTACTTCATTAAAGTAACAGTGCCACATAAAAGTCATCAAAGTGAACAGGTATAAGTCTTTAATTAAATACTGTGTACACATATTTCTTTCATGTTAATTTTAGTTCAATAGTAAAAATTGTGCGTCAGGAGGGATGTCTTTTAGAGAAGAAGAGTTAAATGACAGGATACTTGAATTAGACTCTTTACTTCAGAGTACAAAATATTCCAAACAGAAACTAGTATTACAAAAAAGTATTGTATCATTTCTAAGTGATTTAAATCCTCAAAAATCATTAAATGACGCCCTACCATCTGACATTAGGAAATTTTTGGTATACAAAGATGATAGTGGAAAAACCCAAATTCATAAAGCACAATGTAAAAATAGGGGAGTCAAAGGAAAATTTCAAGGTGGATGTCCCCTTCGACTTTCAGCTGGATCGGTTGATAGTTTGATTGGTCAACTAAGGGCAACTTTTCGTGATCACGGTCGTGGCACAGATTGGAATGACATGTGAGGATTAGATAATCCAGCAGCATCTTCGATTATAAACAAGAGTGCACACACTGAAATGTCTCGCCTTCTATACTAATCAATGATATTATGTTGATAGTCCTAAGTATAAAGCTAAGCTTTAATACAACTGTCACATAAACTTAACATTAACCAAGATAACTAAACAAAGACCAATGAACCTTGAAAATGAGGTCAAGGTCAGATGAACCATGCCAGGCAGACATGTACAGCTAACAATGCTTCTATACAACATATATAGTTGACCTATTACTTATAGTTTAAGAAAAATAGACCAAAACACAAAAACTTAACACTGTGCAATGAACCGTGAAAATGAGGTCATGGTCAAATAAAACCTGCGCGACAGACATAAAAATCATAAAATATTTCCATACACCAAATATAGATGACCTATGGCATATAGTATTAGATAAAAAGACCAAAACACAAAAACTTAACTTTGACCACTGAACCTTGAAAATGAGGTCAAGGTCACATAACATCTGCCCGCTAGACAGGTACACCTTACAATCATTCCATACAACAAATATAGACCTATTGCATATAGTATGAGAAAAACCGACCAAAACACAAAAATTTAACTATAACCACTGAACCTTGAAAATGAGGTCAAGGTCACATAACATCTGCCCGCTAGACAGGTACACCTTACAGTCATTCCATACAACAAATATAGACCTATTGCATATAGTATGAGAAAAACCGACCAAAACACAAAAAATTAACTATAACCACTGAACCATGAAAATGAGGTCAAGGTCAAATGACAACTGCCAGTTGGACATGTACACCTTACAGTCCTTCCATACACCGAATATACTAGCCCTACTGCTTAAAGTATCTGAGATATGGACTTGACCACCAAAACTTAACCTTGTTCACTGATCCATGAAATGAGGTCGAGGTCAAGTGAAAACTGTCTGACAGACATGAGGACCTTGCAAGGTACGCACATATCAAATATAGTTATCCTATTACTTATAATAAGAGAGAATTCAACATTATAAATAATCTTAACTTTTTTTCAAGTGGTCATTGAACCATGAAAATGAGGTCAAGGACATTGGACATGTGACTGATGGAAACTTCGTAATATGAGGCATCTATATACAAAGTATGAAGCATCCAGGTCTTACACCTTCTAAAATATAAAGCTTTTAAGAAGTTAGCTAACGCCGCCGCCGCCGGATCACTATACCTATGTCGAGCTTTCTGCAACAAAAGTTGCAGGCTCGACAAAAAGTACTTATCAGCTATAAAGTTAGAACAATCAATGGCAGCCGCATCACCAAAACATGCAGTGCCACTTTTTTCAAATGAATTAATACTTGTTTCAAGATATATTTCATATAAGATGTCAAACAAAAAATTAGAAATATTTCAAAAGTATATACTTATTCGCGATAAGACCTTTTTTAACATACTGTCTTTTACTGGTGATAGAGCAGGAGATCTCGGTTCATTGTTGATTGATAAAGTTCGTTGGTTACCTGGAGAAGAAGGGGTTATAATTTCCATGATAAAGGGTAAAACAATAGATATAAGTGACCCCAGGGTAGTTATCATTTATAATTCTGTTAATACAGAATTCTGTCCTGCAAAGTGAGTAAATTGGAGATTGTAGGTGGTTTTTTATTTCGACCATTGGCACCATCTTGTATGGCACTTTCTGATGTACCTTTCACATCTGCTGCTGCTAATGCTCGTTTAAAATCTCATCTAACAGATTTGAATATATGGGAAGGCGAAACGCCACATAGTACAAGAAGTGGGTGTGCCTTGACATTAACATGGCTAGGTTTAAATTCTGAGTGCATAAAATCACATGTAGGCTGGAAATCGGACAAAATGCTAAAACATTATACAGTAACTAATGAAATCAATGAAAAATCAGTGTCTGCAAGGTCTTTGTCAAAACTGAGTGATTCTGAAATTTCTCACTTAACTGGGAAATACCAACGCTACAATAATTTTGAACATTTTAAAAAGGTAACTGATTAATTAGTTTATTTGATCACATTGTAGACAACCCAGTTAAAAGCAGAAATTGAACTTCTGAAAAAAGGGATAAATGTAGATGTAATAGAACAAGCTCTGAGGGAGGTCAAAGAATATGCAGCTAGGTCAAGAGAAATTAATGTTGATACTTTACAATTAAAATGTATGCACCTGGACGAGGTAGCTAGAAGGGTTGGTCATCAAGATAGAGAACTTTATTCAATGGTGTTACAGAGATTTCTGTGCCATAACAATAATGAAAGAGTGGGATTTTTAGTCACTTCGCTTTTGTCATCACCTGCTGAGACTTAATTATTTGAAAAAGAACAGACATTTTTAAAGATACATGGAAATGAACTTTTAAGTACAAAACAACAAAAAGACGAGGTTGAAACAAAAAACTTTGGAAATGAGAATCAGTTTCAACAATTTGCAACAATGATGCAATGTATGCAGTCTGTATTAAACCCTCAAACCCTAGGCCGAGTACCCCATTTATGACCCAAAGGTTTGCCCAGAATCCTCGTAGGATGCCGGAAAAAGGACAGAGGAAACCCCATCAAATTACACTGGATGTTTCAAGTGTGGAGATATTAATCATTTTAAAATAGATTGTCCAAAATAACTGATCAATCCCGTATTATTTTTACAGGAACTTACTTCAACTGATCATCGTGTTAGACCTTATGCATGGGAATATAGCATTGATTTTTTACCTGCTCTAGTGAATCCAAGGTTATATATCATGATGTACAGTATTTTCCATAATATCAGGGTTTCACTCTTTACAAATTAACACCATTTTTCAATCTTTCAAGAACCATAACTCCTGAACGGTAAAAGTCAAAATCGCCATTATTGAACTTGACCTTCATTAGCCGATACCCCATTTATTACCCTTTAGGTGAGTGTACACTTTTATTTGGAGGGGGTCTAAATTAAGCATGGCTCCAATATCAAATGAACAAGAGATTCATTTGTGCCATATGAGTATCACCATTTGTTCCAACTGATTTCCCTGCAAAAAAAGTGAAATCACAATAATTCTGAACTTCGGTGAAAATTCGAAACCAGAGTCCCTTATCAAATGGCAAATTCAAAAGCTGAAACCCATCAAACGAACGGATAACAACTGGCAAATTCCTTTATTTGATACAGGCATTTTATGAAGGGGAAAATGTAGAGTAAACCTTGTTCTAAAGCCAAGGTTATTGAATGATCAAACTGCTGGATCTATATTTACGTTGACACCTTAACTAATCATTCCGTAATACACTATACTACAGTAGGGGGTCATAATCATTAAACATTTTAAAGATATTTTAAGTAAGTCAGTAAGTAAGTATGTAAATTGTATTTAGAGTCGGCATATATATACATAATAACAGACAAAATATGAGCTAATATTACACTAACATTACATACATTTATCGATTATGATTTAAATTCATATTAAAATACTTTTTCAATCGGTAGTTAAAAGTCCTAAATGCCATAGACAATTCCAAATAGTAACTAGTTGGTACGACGTGGACGTGGCAATCCCTAACATATTTGCGATACTTGTGTGGATATACCTGGATAGACAATTATATTTTGTACGTCACACAGGTAAAGTAAAATATTTGTCGTTTATGGTATGGAGAGGTGCAATTATACTGATTTTACGTATGAACAAAAAGGAATTATATTATTTAATCTGTAATGTCTCAATCGAACGATTATACAGGATATAACCAAAGGCATGTTCAAACACGTTACACCATTGAAGGTACAATCTTTAGGGTTCTTATAAAAAAAACCGGACATGGCTGTATTTACATGTGAAAAATTACTTACCTGTGAACTTGGAAAAGTTTTAATGCCTGGCATCCACTAGATATAATTAAAGTTAAATGCATTTTGTGTTTCAGAAAGATAAAATTTCTTTTGGACTTTGATGTGCATTTTTTTCTTCATGCAAAAGGTGTGAAAATTAACTAAGTTGTGGTACAACTATGAGATGCACCCTCAGGCTAACAACCGGTTTGTATTGTTTTGATTGTCCTTAATTGACATGGATCTTCACAACAATAGACGAGTTAAAGAGTTTATCTGAGTCAGCTGTGAGTGGACAGTATGAAAGTAATTCAGATGTTTGTTTATTTTTGAACCTTCTGAAGAAAAAATAAAATAAAATTGAAAATGGAAACGGGGAATGCGTCAAAGAGACAATAACCCGACCATAGAAAAAACAACAGCAGAAGGTCACCAACAGGTCTTCAATGTAGCGAGAAATTCCCGCACCCGGAGGCGTCCTTCAGCTGGCCCCTAAACAACTTTATACTAGTTCAGTGATAATGAACGCCATACTAATTTCCAAATTGTACACAAGAAACCAAAATTAAAATAATACAAGTGTAGCAGGAACAATTCTGCCTAAGATTCGGGGATGCAGACCACAGCTAATTCTAGTTTGTAAACTGATGTGTGCGGAAAACGACTGATGCCAAAAGTGATGCGCTATAATATATCTAAGTAAATGAAAACCAAAAACTGAAAACAATATATAATTTAATTAACAAAGTACAACTTTTATTATGTAAAGCCAAAAGTGTAGAAATGGAGCATTCAATATGATTTCAAATTACCATAATAAGGAGGCATGTAGCAAATGCACTAACCTAATGGATACTTGGTTGGAAAGCCTGGCTTTCCTTGGTTGGACTGAATGTCAGTCCTCAGAGGTTTCAAAATAAGAATCTAAAACTAGTTATATAAAATATATAAATTTCTCACAGAAGGTAACCAAAGAATTTGCAACGATGCCAATATTAAACTTTACAATATAAATAAATATCTGTAACCAATGAATTAAAATAGCAAAAACTATGTAATTTAACAAATATATCCTTAATAAGCTTCATGTAAATTAATTAACAATGAAATACATCAAATATGAAATTTAGAGTTTTACCAAAGGGCAAAAGGGAGCTAAAAATAACTAATAACTCTGTCTGCTACATTCCTCCCCCCTAAGACAAACGAAAAATTTCATCAATAAAGTCTTCCAATTTAAAGTGTCTTTCATGAATATGCAACAATAAACACGCAAATATGCAAATGTCATACAAATAAATATCTGGCTGCAACAATCAACAGGCAAAATGGCATTCAATATGATTTCAAATTACCATAATAAGGAGGCATGTAGCAAATGCACTAACCTAATGGATACTTGATTGGAAAGCCTGGCTTTCCTTGGTTGGACTGAATGTCAGTCCTCAGAGGATTCAAAATAAGAATCTAAAACTAGTTATATAAAATATATAAATTTCTCACAGAAGGTAACCAAAGAATTTGCAACGATGCAAATTTTAAACTTTACAATATAAATAAATATCTTTAACCAATGAATTAAAATAGCAAAAGCTATGTAATTTAACAAATATATCCTTAATAAGCTAGCTTCATGTAAATTAATTAACAATGAAATACATCAAATATGAAATTTAGAGTTTTACCAAAGGGAGCTAAAAATAACTAATAACTCTGTCTGCTACATTCCTCCCCCTTAAGACAAACGAAAAATTTCATCAATAAAGTCTTCAAATTTAAAGTGTCTTTCATGAATATGCAACAATAAACACGCAAACATGCAAATGTCATACAAATAAATATCTGGCTGCAACAATCAACACGCAAAATGACTAACACAAAATTGTGTAACTGGCACTGGAAACTTGTAAACAGTAAACTTGTAAATCATTATATCAAACTTGTAAACGGTTAATTTGTAAATCGTAATATCAAAAAATCAAAATTATATCAAAAGTACAGTTAAATGAATCCCCGGTCCTCTTCAACTTTCTTTTTAAGCAGTTTTCTTTCCTCTTGGGCCTTCCTTTTCTCCCTCTCATATATTGCTTTTCTTTCTAGTGCTGTTCCCTTACGATAGGGTAGTGTGCCGTAATCACTCTTATATTTGTAATTCTTCACTTCAATATTTTCTATGTTGTTTTCATCCCTCTCTTTCCTATGGACAACGGACGCGTGCTGCATTGCCCTTTCTCTTTTTGCAAACCTCTGTGTACATGCTATGCATACATATACCATTATCTTTTTCACATGTATCTCACTCCAGTGTTGAATATATTTTGCGAAGGTAGTGATTTGGACATTACAATACGGTACGTTACATTCCCTCAGTCAACGGATCCCAAACAGGCCTTAATTTAGTATTTTCAAAATTCCTTATTTCCATTTCATTCTCCTCCATATCCATTACGAACTCGTCAGCAATTCTGCAAAACAAGTAAATATTAAAAAAAAAGAACGCTAAATTTAACACCTTCACCAACTCCAGGTGCAGTTCAAGTATTAGATTTTCAAGACATGCTAGTCATTGACAACAATCTAGACTTGATTCAAATGGAGCCAATCCGATTTTAGGTAAGATTTTTGCTCGATTTATAATAGTACAATATACATTAAGGTACAGAAGGACACTGAAGAAAAAAAAATCTAGCCAATGAACTTTCTTAAATTTCCCATATATTGTTCATTGGGTGTACCTAACAAAATATCAAAATTTGAGAATAGGTTTCCAGGCTATTTTTTGAAATATTCTTTGAAAAAGTTACCTCCCTTTGCAGTCCTAAAAATGTCATTTTTTGGCCTGTTTAAGCTATAAAGGTACCTGCCAAAACAGGCATATATAATTTTTTTTTAACTTTTTCTCAGAACATTATGATAAATGAATATTTTGAAATATTTTAGACATAATTAAAAAAAAAAATTTTTTTTTTTTTTTCAAAATGGCTACCCTTTTTTGCAATATTAAGGTAACATCGTTTACAATTATCCAAAAAAATGTCAAATTTACTGTAGAATGATTTAAAAATTACCTATAAAGGTCAAATCTGAATGAATATCAAAAAGTCGAAAAATTTACTGAAAAAATGTTACTGAGATAATGGTGTAATCTTAAAATACATAGGTGGTTGTTTCAATTTTACTTCTTATACATTTGTCAATATATATTAGAAAATTATCTTGATCAAATGACCGATTTAAAGTAACATCGTATAAAATTATCAAAAAAATGTCAATTGAGAGTAAAATGTTGAAAAATTTATCATTAAAGGTAAAATCTGAATGAATATCAAAAAGTAGAAAAAAATACTGAAAAGTTAGAACTGAGAAAATAGTGTAATTTTTAAATAAAGCTGTTGTTGTTTCAATTTTACTTCTAATACATTTGTCAATATATATTAGAAAATTGTCTTCATCAAATGACCGGTTTATAGTAACATCGTATACAATTATCCAAAAAAAGGTCAAATTAACAGTAAAAATTTTGAAAAATTACCTATAAAGGTCAAATCTGAATGAATATCAAAAAGTAGTAAAATTTACTGAAAAAATAATACTGAGAAAATGGTGTAATTTTAGATAAAGCTGTGGTTGTTTCAATTTTACTTATACATTTGTCAATACAATTTAGAAAAATATCTTGATCAAATGACAGATTTAAAGTAACCTCGTATACAATTATCCAAAAAATGTCAAATTAACAGTGAAAAAATGTTGAAAAATTACCAATTAAGGTCAAATCTGAATGAATATCAAAAAGTGGAAAAAATTACTGAAAAAATAGTACTGAGAAAATGGTGTAATTTTTAAATAAAGCCGTGGTTGTTTCAATTTTACATCTAACACATTTGTCAATACATATAAGAAATCCATCTTGATCAAATGACTGATTTAAGGTAACATCGTTTACAATTATCCAAAAAAATGTCAAATTAACAGTGAAATGTTGAAAATTACCAGTAAAGGTCAAATCTGAATGAATATCAAAAAGTAGAAAAAATTACTGAAAAAATGTTAGTGAGAAAATGGTGTAATTTTTAAATAAAGAGGTGGTTGCTTCAATTTTATTTCTAATACATTTGTCAATACATATTAAACAAATTGTCTTCAAATGTCCGATTTAAGGTAACATCGTATACAATTATCCGAAAAAATGTCAAATTTTCAGTAAAATATTGAAAAAATTATCATTTAAGGTCAAATCGGAATGAATATCTATAACAAAGAAAAAAATTACTAAAAAAATGTTACTGAGAAAACTTTGCAATTTTTAAATAAACCTGTGGTTGTTTCAATTTAACTTCTAATACATTTGTCAATACATAGTAAAAAATTGTCTTCATCAAATGACCGATTTTAGGTAACATCGTATACAATTATCCGAAAAAATGTCAAATTTTCAGTAGAATGTTTTAAAAATTACCAATAACGGTCAAATTTGAATGAATATCAAAAAGTAGTAAATTTACTGAAAAAAATAATACTGAGAAAATGGTGTAATTTTAAATAAAGCTGTAGTTGTTTCAATTTTACTTCTAATACATTTGTCAATAGATATTAGAAATTTAGCTTGATCAAATTACAGATTTAAAGTAACATCGTATACAATTATCCAAAAAAATGTCAAATTAACAGTAAAATGTTGAAAATTTTTAAATAAAGGTTAAATTTAAATGAATATCAAAAAGTAGAAAAAATTACTGAAAAAAAGTACTGAGAAAATGGTGTAATTTTTAAATAAAGTTGTGGTTGTTTCAATTTTACTTCTTATACATTTGTCAATATATATATGAACATTATCTTGATTAAATGACCAATTTAAAGTAACATCATATAAAATTATCAAAAAAATGTCAAATTGACAGTAAAATGTTGAATAATTTATCATTAAAGGTCAAATCTGAATGAATGTCAAAAAGTAGAAAAAAATACTGAAAAGTTAGTACTGAGAAAATGGTGTAATTTTTAAATGAAGCTGTTGTTGTTTCAATTTTACTTCTAATACATTTGTCAATACATATTAGAAAATTGTCTTGATCAAATGACCGATTTATAGTAACATCGTATACAATTATCCAAAAAAAGGTCAAATTAACAGTAAAATATTGAAAAATTACCAATTAAGGTCAAATCTGAATGAATATCAATACTGAGAAAATGGTGTAATTTTAAATAAAGATGTGGTTGTTTCAATTTTACTTCTAATACATTAGTCAATATATATTAGAAAATTATCTTGATCAAATGACAGATTTAAAGTAACATCGTATACAAGTATCCAAAAAAATGTCAAATTAACAGTAAAATGTTGAAAAATTTTAAATAAAGGTTAAATCTAAATGAATATCAAAAAGTAGAAAAAATTACTGAAAAAAAGTACTGTAAAAATGGTGTAATTTTTAAATAAAGTTGTGGTTGTTTCAATTTAACATCTTACATATTTGTCAATACATATAAGAAATCCATCTTGATCAAATGACTGATTTAAGGTAACATCGTTTACAATTATCCAAAAAAAGGTCAAATTAACAGTAAAATTTTGAAAAATTACCTATAAAGGTCAAATCTGAATGAATATCAAAAAGTAGAAAAATTTACTGAAAAAATAATACTGAGAAAATGGTGTAATCTTAAAATAAAGAGGTGGTTGCTTCAATTTTACTTCTAATACATTTGTCAATACATATAAAAAAAAAACGGCTAATTTTCAACAAAGCTTTTCTTCATTAAAAATTTGAGAACATTTTTGATGAAATAACTCAACAGAATGTCATGCACTGTAACAAAACACTGCAGTTTTCAGCTAAATTTTCATTCTTATTTGGCCATTATTATAGGCTTAGCTAACAAGCAAGCTAACCAAAGCTATTACCTTTGGCTACACGCCCAATGAAATTGGCTGTAAATTATAAAAGGTTTTTGATCTTGCGACATGTATCTTATATTTGCATCTTATTTTGATTTTTATGTTGCTACTTCTAATATAAATACTAGTATATTCAAATACAACCTGACACAATGCATGACATGTTAACATGGTAAAGAATTTTTGAAGCAAATCTGTAATCACTATTATTTTTTAATTGCAGTTTGTTAAAACGGGCGCATTGCAATGGTGCATAAAGGGACTTCTGCCAGAGACAGGAAACAACATTATTTACAGTATTGGAAGTAATTGTCAGAATGACTCAGCAAGAGTTCGAGATATCCGAGATCAAACAACTTCAGGATGATACCCATGCAGCCTTAGCCTTATTAGAAAGAGATTTCCCACTTAGCCTGCAGGTAAGCATTTTTATGCCCCACCTACGATAGTAGAGGAGCCTTATGTTTTCTGGTCTGTGGGTCCGTCCGTCCCTTCAACCCTCTTCAGGTTAAAGTATTTGGTCAAGGTATTAATGATTAAGATACAGTCCAATCAACTTCAAAATTTAGTACACATGTTCCTTAAGATATGATTTTTCTAATTTTAATGCTAAATTAGACAATGAAAAGCTGAGTTTTCCTAACTTGACACTATCATAATGCAACAGGCGACAGGAACTTAGTTTTGTGATCATTTTTTCAAAATGATTATCTGGACATGAAAGAAAAAAAGAAGGTGTGGTATGATTGCTAATGAGACAACTCAACACAAGAGACCAAATGACACAGAAATTAAAAACTATAGGCTTGTGCTAGAATGACAAAAGGTATATATACTTAACACATTGTGACATATTTACATAATAAAGAAATATATAAATATTTGAATATTTATTATCATTCAATCTACTGTTTACCAAGAAATGTAATACATTGACGGATGAATATCTTCATATTGTATCTAGTTGTGAATAGTATGTCTGAGCCACATATATTTTATTGAACATTACATAACATTGACTTAACTGCCTTAGTATACTGTATATATTGGGAGGTTTTCAATACAAAAGTACATGATTTGTTTTTATTGCAACACCGTTGCAAAAGCTATTTTGTTACCTGCTAAGTATTGAAAGTCAGTTTTGGGTAGAGGGAACTATATTGTGGATGTGAATCATTATCATGACTATGTTGTGAGAAAATAATAATCCTGTAATAAACATTTACTCTTTCAGAATCTGGTTACACACCTTTTGCATCATATTGTGGATGGAATAGCAGAAAATGGACTACTTTATGGGAGATGGCTATTTCCATATGAAAGGGCAAATGGTTGGATGTCTAGACAAGGATTAAAGAAAGGAGGTGAAGAGGCTACCATAATGGAAACATATGTGGTAATTGCAATTTTTCTCGTCTGTGTAGTTTTCAAAATTATTTTTCTTATTTATTTGAAAATGTAAAAATAAAAGTCCTTGGTTATTGCTTGTATCTGTAGTTCAAATATAAAGTGATGTGGTATGATTGTTTATGAGACATCTTTACACCCGAGTTCAAAGGATGTAGATGTGGATGTAAGCAAAACATAAATAATAATTTTAATGCAATCATTAAACTTTCTCAATATTTTCAAGTGAGTGTAGGTAAACAAATTGTCTCTTGTACATTTAAGGAGTTGTCTTTCTTGGTATAGTTTTTTGAATATATTAATAATGCATTAAAGAAGTATTTCTTTTCAGGAAGGAATTATCACATTAGTTTCCCTTCCTTAACAGAAACTGGGTAAAAAATGAAGATTTTATACATGTTGGAACAACAATTTATATATGATGAAAGGACTGATGATTGTTGGAAAAAAGTGCTTTCACATTTAATACATTTCAGTTATTACTGAGATTGAACATTACTGAATAACTTTAAATAAAAGACCCTTGAAATATAGTTTGCAATATATATCTTTAAGTAGATTTTAATTTTATTGTTTGTTGTTTATATTTTTTAATTTGTAAGGGATTAATTTTTGCTTATTATTGAATTTAACATTACTTAATTCATAACCTCCTTTTTGTTTGTAGAACAAATTTCCAGTACAATCTGGTACAAACTGTTTCTTTATATTTTACAGATTTATGATTGGTGTGTGTACATGATGCTGAGTCCGAAAATGATGCCAGCAACCAGTAACACAAATGCTGCAGCTTTTGTTCGTGAAAAGATGAGTAATGCCATATCCACAGATTCTGTTTTTACAAGCATTGGCAGAGTTGAAGAATTTCAGATTCCATGTTATTTACTAGAACAAATGAAGAATTTCGATAATACTATAAGTTCCTCAATGCTATCCTGTGCCAAAAAAATTCATTCAATGGTAGTTAGTAACAAATCAACATTACACCATAATGTGCGATATAATGTCGTTTAATCTCAAATGAAGAAGAGGGACTCATCATTTGTGTCATTTTTAAACAAACAGAACAAAGTTTGCATTGGAAGGATTGCATTCCTAATAGAACGTAATTTCCTCAGTGAACAATCTCGTTATTGGGCAGTTGTACATTGTTTACAAAATTGTTCATTGGAAAGTGGACTTTGGAAAGGTCAAGGATTCACTGATTCAGAATTTATTATTCCATTGCACACTCTCAGCGACCCACTAGTTACATCTGAATTCAATGGATACATCTATGTACTAAATTTGAAGTCCTAAAATCGAAGAATTGATACTTGACATGCTTGATGACATTGTGCCAAGCTGCTCAGCTTGAACAATTTAAATTGACTCTCAACATCAGTTATCGATATACAGTTGAATAGAAAATTTCATGACGTGAAAGTGTATATATTTATTTTAAATATCCAGGAACAATTTATTTGCCTGATACTATTTTTCGCCTTCAGCTTTTTCTCAATTTTATGAATTCTTTATGGTATATAACCATGAGAACTCTTTATAGAAAAGTACAAATAGCATGTTTGTTGACTAACAACATTGAACTCACTTATAATTGTGTTGACTGTGATATCAAGTTATGCATTGACTTTTTTCCTTATTTTAATTTTTGTATATATATATATATCATCATGATCATGTGTATATTTAATAGAATATGTTTCAATCTTTTTAAAAATAAAAAAAGAATTCAATTTGTATATTTTGTAGGCTCTTGAATAGATTGTTACAATATATTTTTATATAAATTGTAAGATTTTTGTGAAAAAAATGTGTAAGGGATTATTTTCCCCTAAAAACAGGTTTATTAAGATAAAAGGGAGATTACCCATAAATATTGATCCAGATTGCATTTGTCTGTGAATAACATGAATATGGTGGTTAATAAAACGTAAATTATCAAGTTCCTTCAAAATAATCCCAACAGTCAAGGTTTGCAAAACTCTAATTAGGAGTCTATCTATTGTGAAAACTTCATTGAAACAAATTTAAAAAAACATATTACATTGAGGAGGATAGTGTAACATTAAGTTTATTTTGGAGATTGTAAAGTAAAAACAAAACTGCTGTGCATTATTGAAGTTGAACTTTTGGCTATTTTCTTCTTTCCTTCTTTTCTGTCTTATGAATGATTTATCATGTTTATAGTCGGGGATTATTCATTGTAATTAATGTTGATAATTAGCAAGATTGTGTTGGTATATACAAATGTATATATTGAATATGTATGTATTCTTCACCTATACAGGGAATAGTTGATTGTAATATTGACAACAATTGAAAGAAAGAAAAAAAAAGAAGACTATTTCATATTTTTATATTAACATAATGTATAATAAACAATAGCATCAATGAGTCTTTGTCTATGCTATTATTTATGAACAGAATCCAAGATGCCAAGATGCCAAGAATACCAAATTTATGTAATTATGAACATTCCTTATTTGTACATAAAATAAAAACACTACTCAGTTTAAATTTAAATATGCTGCTTTTTTATTGCTATTACTGATGATTAAATTGAGGTCAAGTTCAATAATGGCGATTTTCACTTTTTTTATTAAGGAGTTATGACATGAATATCAATAATGTGGTCATTTTTATAAATTTCCTGTTGACAAAACTTTAAAATTTTCGAAAAACTAAGGATTTTCTTATCCCAGGCATAGATTACCTTAGCCGTATTTGGCACAACTTTTTGAAATTTTGAATCCTCAATGCTCTTCAACGTTTTACTTGTTTGGCTTTATAAATATTTTGATATGAGTGTCACTGATGAGTCTTATATAGACGAAACGCGCGTCTGGCGTACTAAATTATAATCCTGGTACCTTTGATAACTATTATGGTTCTTAAAAGATGGTTAAGTTGTGTTTTTAGTGTTTACAGTTAGCACGTTTAGGTTTTTTGTCGAGCCTGCAACTTTTGTTGCAGATTGCTCGACATAGGGATAGTGATCCGGCGGTGTCGGCGTTAGCTAACTTTTAAAAGCTTTATATTTAAGAAGGTTGAAGACCTAGATGCTTCATACTTTGTATATAGATGCCTCATGTCACGAAGTTTCCGTCAGTCACATGTCAAATGTCCTTGACCTCATTTTCATGGTTCAGTGATCACTTGAAAAAAAAGTTCAGATTATTTGTAATGTTGATTTCTCTCTTATTATAAGTAACTAGAACACTCCCGCGAAATCAAAAAGGTTTTCAAATTTACAGTAAAATGTAAAAAAATCATTATTAAAACCGTTGGCAGGTTTGGTGGTACATTCTATACAACTATCTAGAATATGGTCGATATAATGCAACATCTTATTGAATTATAAAAAATTGGTAAAATTTTCTAAAAAATATATATTTTTAATAGGAATTAAGTTGGTTCAAATTTACTTCAGATACAATTGTCAATACATATTAGAAAATTATCTTGATCAAATGACCGATTTAAGGTAACAACTTATACAATTATCAAAAGTTATTCAAATTTTAGAAAAATCTGGAAGTATTATCATTACACGGATGGCAGGTTTGGTGTTACATTCTATACATCTACAAATTATGATCGATCAAAGGTTTAATCTAATTCAATTATACAAAAATGGGTAAAATTGTCTAAAAAATATATATATTTAATACAAATAAAGTTGGTTGAAGATTTTTTCCAGATACAATTGTCAATATATATTAGAAAATTATCTTGATCAACTGACCGATTTAAGGTAACATCGAATACAATTATCAAAAAAGTTGTCAAATTAATACATATAAGAAAATTATCTTGATCAAATGACCGATTTAAGGTAACATCTAATTCCATTTTCAAAAAAGGTGTCAAATTTACAGTAAAATGTAGGAAAATCATCATTAAAACCGTTGGCAGGTTTGGTGTTACATTCTATACAACTATTCTTAGAATGTGGTCGATTTAAGGTGCCATCAGAATAAATTATCAAAAAGGGGTAAAATTTACTAAAAAAAATAATATTTTAAATAAAAATTAAGTTGGTTCAAGTTTACTTCAGATACAATTGTCAATACCTATAGAAAATTATCTTGATCAAATGACCGATTTAAGGTAACATCTAATACAATTATGAAAAAAATATTCAAATTTTAGAAAAATGTGGAAATATTATCATTACACGGATGGCAGGTTTGGTGTTACATTCTATACATCTGGAAAATATGATCGATCAAAGGTTTAATCTAATTCAATTATACAAAAATGGGTAAAATTGTCTAAAAAAAATATATATTTAATACAAATTAAGTTGGTTCAAGATTTTTCCAGATATAATTGTCAATATATATTAGAAAATTATCTTGATCAAATGACCTATTTAAGGTAACATCGGATACAATTATCAAAAAAGTTGTCAAATTAATACATATAAGAAAATTATCTTGATCCAATGACCGATTTAAGGTAACATCTAATTTCATTTTCAAAAAAGTTGTCAAAAGAGTAGGTCCGGTAAGGACCGATTTTGGCCTCAAATTTCAGGTTCATCTGACGAAAGATTTTGACCACTTTTTAAACACTTAATTGTCTATTTTATTTGAATTAATTAGTTTATGTGAAATATTTTAACAGATTTAGTAGTCAAAACGATCCGATTCAAGCTCAAATATGAAAAATCTACCTAATATGCCGAAAAATGTCACTTTTCAGATGGTTTTTGGTGAAAATGAAAGTGGCCGCATCTGTGTTCATCCTCAACCTTTATATATGTTATGTATTATCATAAAATACAACTTACATTTCAATATTAAGGATGAACACGAATGCGGCCACTTTCGTTTTACACGAAAACCGTCTAAAATTTAACTAAAATGCTAGAATTAGGAGGATTTCAGTAATTTAGCATGACTTAATGGTGCTAGTACCGGTTATATGTGCATTGTAAGGTCAAAAACAGCCCATATGCATGTAGCAGAAGCATTCTACTGTCCAATAAATAACTAAAGGTTTACATTTTAACAATTTTGTAAAACTGCTATATTTTGGGGCCAAAAAGGGGTCTTACTGAACCTACTCCTTTACAGTAAAATGTAGGAAAATTATTATTAAAACCGTTGGAAGGTTTGGTGTTACATTCTACACAACTATCCTTAGAATGTGGTCGATTTAAGGTACCATCAGAATAAATTATCAAAAAGGGGTAAAATTTACTAAAACAAATTTATATTTTAAATAAAAATTAAGTTGGTTCAAGTTCACTTCAGATACAATTGTCAATACATATTAGAAAATTATCTTGATCAAATGATCGAATTAAGGTAACATTTTATACAATTATCAAAAATGTTTTCAAATTTACTGTTAAATGTAAAAAAAATCATTATTAAAACCGTTGTCATGTTTGGTGGTACATTCTATACAACTATCTGTAGAATATGGTCGATATAATGCAACATCTTATTGAATTATCAAAAATTGGTAAAATTTTCTAAAAAAATATATTTTTAATAGGAATTAAGTTGGTTCAAATTTACTTCAGATACAATTGTCAATACATATTAGAAAATTATCTTGATCAAATGACCGATTTAAGGTAACATCTAATACAATTATCAAAAAAATATTCAAATTTTAGAAAAATGTGGAAGTATTATCATTCCACGGATGGCAGGTTTGGTGTTACATTCTATACATCTACTAAATATGATCGATCAAAGGTTTAATCTAATTCAATTATATAAAAATGGGTAAAATTGTCTAAAAATATATATATATTTAATACAAATTAAGTTGGTTCAAGATTTTTTCCAGATATAATTGTCAATATGTATTAGAAAATTATCTTGATCAAATGACCTATTTAAGGTGTGATCAAATGACCTATTTAAGGTAACATCGGATACAATTATCATTCAACCTATGCCAACATTTTGAAATATAGGTATAAAATAGTAGGAACAAATGTTGGCATATGTTGAATAATTTTGAACAGATTAAGTGTTATCAAAACATAAATTGATTAGGGTCTAATCAATTTATAACAAGTTTAAATCTATCGTTTAAGTGTAATCTCAACAATTTTTATTAGAGAGAAATGTGGAAATATTATCATTACACGGATGGAAGGTTTGGTGTTACATTCTATACATCTACAAAATATGATCGATCAAAGGTTTAATCTAATTCAATTATACAAAAATGGGTAAAATTGTCAAAAAAAATATATATTTAATACAAATTAAGTTGGTTCAAGATTTTTTCCAGATATAATTGTCAATATATATTAGAAAATTCAACCTATGCCAACATTTTGAAATATAGGTATAAAATAGTAGGAACAAATGTTGGCATATGTTGAATAATTTTGAACAGATTAAGTGTTATCAAAACATAAATTGATTAGGGTCTAATCAATTTATAACAAGTTTAAATCTATCGTTTAAGTGTAATCTCAACAATTTTTATTAGAGAGAAATTCTGAATGTAGGTTATTGTATGTGTTGATGATCTCTTTTTCATTAGGAATTATATATAATAAAACAAAGGAAAATAAATATTTCTATAATTTTATTAAAGGATTTATTCATATCAAATAAATAACAGTGTCAATCTCATGAATAAAATAACAATGATCAAAACATTTCATGATTATATAAATAATTGTTTTTTTTAATACATTGACATATTCTAACAATAGCACTATTAAAGCACATATTTCATTGATTCTGACCTATGCAAACTATCATTATCGAATGTTCACTAATAAATCTTACAATATTCACACAGAAACAGAATTAGATAAAGTTCACTGATATTTCTCAAATGTTCCACTAATTAATATGTAACAGATACGATGCGGCATCTGCATACTCCACTGGTGTCATGCTATTATCTTGTAGTCTCTGCTTTAGGTCAGTTAGTCTGGTGTCAATTTCGATGTACTTTCTTTTACGTTGACGACGTTTACCACCTGCTGAGTATTGAATGAGTCTAACCTCAATAGCTGCTTGCTGTTTCTTCAGGAGTTTTACCAAGTTGAAGATGTTTGGGTGTGGGTGTTCTACATGATTCTTCAATTTATGATGCCAGCCTTCTAAGTGGTTGTTGTTTCTTGGGCCTACTGTGTCATAATGGTTCCAAAGGTGGCGGTTAGTCTTAACCCAGTATTCTGTAACATAGTCTGTAAATGCTAATGTGTTGATTTTTGTGTTGGCTTCATCTATTTCTTCTAATGCATTCAACCAAATGTCCTCTACATGTTGCATTGGTACAAGTGGAAGAACTGCTGAACGTCGAACCAATCTGGTGATATCGTTTTTGATCTTGTAGTGAGTCTGAAGACCAGTATCTTGAGCCTTTCGCCATATACACTGTGTATAGTGAAAGAAGCAACCTTTGCCAGTTAAACCAGGAAATACTTGATAAGCTGCATTACGTACTGCAACTTCATAATCTAAGAATATAGTAGTTGGTTGTAGTTGTAGATCAAAGCGTTGGCATGCTTCTTTGAGTAGTGTCAAGAACCTTGTGTAGATGATTTTGCTTTTACCGGGTAGTAATGCGTAAACCAGTGGGTAGATGGCTCCGTCAACGAAAGCATGGAATGTATAGAGTTGAAAAAATACATCTGGGCATGTATAAAATGTCCCATCACCATATATGATGTCAGCTGCTGTAAGGTGGGTTAGGTTCTGACGTGTAGTAAACATCATAATTCTATCATGTAAACCATCATCTGCCATAAGGAACTGTTCTCCAACTGTAGTGACTGTCCAGGGTTCTGCTAGGTTGATCTCATTGCGTGTTTTTGGTAGTGCTGGTATGAGTTTTGATCTTTCATTGTAAAAGCTACCTCTGCAGGATTCAAAAGTTGGCAGATTTTCTACTACTTCTTGGGTTTCGTCATTCCATTCTGGGTTGCGTAATTTAATGACCTCTTGTTCATATATAGTTGGAACTGGTGTAGTCTTCTCTCGGCACCGTTTCTTTATTGTCTGAAGTATCTCATCTACTTTGAGTTTAACTTTGTGGCTGTCATGATTGTGTCCATTTGGTAGTTTGGTAGGTATGTGGTTGCGAGTATTTAATGTTGCTGGACAATTACGTGTAGTACATGTCCAGTATACTCTTTCATCTCGTCTAGTTTTTACTCTGAACTGGTACGCAATATGGTCGATATAAAGCAACATCTTATTGAATTATCAAAAATTGGTAAAATTTTCTAAAAAATATATATTTTTAATAGGAATTAAGTTGGTTCAAATTTACTTCAGGTACAATTGTCAATACATATTAGAAAATTATCTTGATCAAATGACCGATTTAAGGTAACATCTAATACAATTATCAATTTTTTTTTTAGAAAACTGTGGAAAAATTATCATTACACGGATGGCAGGTTTGGTGTTACATTCTATACATCTACAAAATATGATCGATCAAAGGTTTAATCTAATTCAAATATACAAAAATGGCAGGTTTGGTGTTACATTCTATACAACTATCCTTAGAATGTGGTCGATTTAAGGAACCATCAGAATAAAATATCTAAAAAGGGTAAATTTACTGAGAAAATATAATACTTTTAATAAAAAATAATTTGGTGCAAGTTTACTTCAGATACAATTGTCAATACATATTAGAAAATTATCTTGATCAAATGATCGAATTAAGGTAACATTTTATACAATTATCAAAAAAGTTTTCAAATTTACAGTAAAATGTAAAAAAAATCATTATTAAAACCGTTGGCAGGTTTGGTGGTGCATTCTATACAACTATCTGTAGAATATGGTCGATATAATGCAACATCTTATTGAATTATCAAAAATTGGTAAAATTTTCTAAAAAATATATATTTTTTATTGGAATTAAGTTGGTTCAAATTTGCTTCAGATACAATTGTCAATACATATTAGAAAAATATCTTGATCAAATGACCGATTTAAGGTAACATCTAATACAATTATCAAAAAAATATTCAAATTTTAGAAAAATGTGGAATTATTATCATTACACGGATGGCAGGTTTGGTGTTACATTCTATCCAACACAAAATATGATCGATCAAAGGTTTCATCTAATTCAATTATACAAAAATGGGTAAAATTGTCTAAAAATATAAATATTTAATACAAATTAAGTTGGTTCAAGATTTTTCCAGATATAATTGTCAATATATATTAGAAACTTATCTTGATCAAATGACCTATTTAAGGTTACATCGGATACAATTATCAAAAAAGTTATCAAATTAATACATATAAGAAAATTATCTTGATCAAATAACCGATTTAAGGTAACATCTAATTCCATTTTCAAAAAAGTTGTCAAATTTACAGTAAAATGTAGGAAAATCATCATTAAAACCGTTGGCAGGTTTGGTGGTACATTTTATACAACTATCTGTAGAATATGGTCGATATAATGCAACATCTTATTGAATTATAAAAAATTGGTAAAATTTTCTAAAAAATATATATTTTTAATAGGAATTAAGTTGGTTCAAATTTAGTTCAGATACAATTGTCAATACATATTAGAAAATTATCTTGATCAAATGACCGATTTAAGGTAACATCTAATACAATTATCAAAAAAATATTCAAATTTTAGAAAAATGTGGAAATATTATCATTACACGGATGGAAGGTTTGGTGTTACATTCTATACATCTACAAAATATGATCGATCAAAGGTTTAATCTAATTCAATTATACAAAAATGGGTAAAATTGTCAAAAAAAATATATATTTAATACAAATTAAGTTGGTTCAAGATTTTTTCCAGATATAATTGTCAATATATATTAGAAAATTATCTTGATCAAATGACCTATTTAAGGTAACATCGGATACAATTATCAAAAAAGTTGTCAAATTAATACATATTAGAAAATTATCTTGATCAAATGACCGATTTAAGGTAACATCTAATTCCATTTTCAAAAAAGTTGTCAAATTTACAGTAAAATGTAGGAAAATCATCATTAAAACCGTTGGCAGGTTTGGTGTTACATTCTATACAACTATTCTTAGAATGTGGTCGATTTAAGGTACCATCAGAATAAATTATCAAAAAGGGGTAAAATTTACTAAAAAAAAATAAATATTTTAAATAAAAATTAAGTTGGTTCAAGTTTACTTCAGATACAATTGTCAATACATATTAGAAAATTATCTTGATCAAATGACCGATTTAAGGTAACATCTAATACAATTATCAAAAAAATATTCAAATTTCAGAAAAATGTTGAAATATTATCATTACACGGATGGCAGGTTTGGTGTTACATTCTATACATCTACAAAATATGATCGATCAAAGGTTTAATCTAATTCAATTATACAAAAATGGGTAAAATTGTCTAAAAATATAAATATTTAATACAAATTAAGTTGGTTCAAGATTTTTCCAGATACAATTGTCAATACATATTACAAAATTATCTTGATCAAATGACCTATTTAAGGTAACATCGAATACAATTATCAAAAAAGTTGTCAAATTAATACATATTAGAAAATTATCTTGATCAAATGACCGATTTAAGGTAACATCTAATTCCATTTTCAAAAAAGTCAAATTTACAGTAAAATGTAGGAAAATCATCATTAAAACCGTTGGCAGGTTTGGTGCTACATTCTATACAACTATCCTTAGAATGTGGTCGATTTAAGGTACCTTCAGAATAAATTATCAAAAAAGGGTTAAATGTACTAAAAAAATATATTTTTTATAAAAATAAATTTGGTTCAAGTTAACTTGAGATACAATTGTCAATTCATATTAGAAAATTATCTTGATCAAATGACCGAATTAAGGTAACATCTTATACAATTATCAAAAAAGTTTTGAAATTTACACTAAAATGTAGAAAAATCATTATTAAAACCGTTAGCAGGTTTGGTGTTACATTCTATACAAGTAAGTTGATCTATCCTTAGAATGTGGTCGATTTAAGGTACCATCAGAAGAAATTATCAAAAAGGGGTAAAATTTACGAAAAAAATATATTTTTAATAAAAAAAATTAATTTGGTTCAAGTTTACTTCAGATACAATTGTCAATACATATTAGAAGATTATCTTGACGAAATGACCGAATTAAGGTAACATCTAATACAATTATAAAAAAAAGTTTTGAAATTTACACTAAAATGTAGAAAAATCATTATTAAAACCGTTGGCAGGTTTGGTGTTATATTTTATACAACTATCCGTAGAATGTGGTCGATTTAAGGTAACATTAGAATATATTATTAAAAAGGGGTAAAATGTACTAAGAAAATAAAATATTTTGGATAAAAAATAATTCGGTTCAAGTTTACTTCAGATACAATTGTCAATTCATATTAGAAAATTATCTTGATCAAGTGACCGAATTAAGGTAACATTTTGTACAATTATCAAAAAAGTTTTGAAATTGACACTTAAATGTAGAAAAATCATTACAAAAACCGTTAGCAGGTTTGGTGTTACATTCTATACAAGTAAGTTGATCTATCCTTAGAATGTGGTCGATTTAAGGTACCATCAGAAGAAATTATCAAAAAGGGGTAAAATTTACGAAAAAAATATATTTTTAATAAAAAAAATTAATTTGGTTCAAGTTTACTTCAGATACAATTGTCAATACATATTAGAAGATTATCTTGATCAAATGACCGAATTAAGGTAAAGGTAACATCTTATACAATTATCAAAAAAGTTTTGAAATTTACACTAAAATGTAGAAAAATCATTATTAAAACCGTTAGCAGGTTTGGTGTTACATTCTATACAAGTAAGTTGATCTATCCTTAGAATGTGGTCGATTTAAGGTACCATCAGAAGAAATTATCAAAAAGGGGTAAAATTTACGAAAAAAATATATTTTTAATAAAAAAAATTAATTTGGTTCAAGTTTACTTCAGATACAATTGTCAATACATATTAGAAGATTATCTTGACGAAATGACCGAATTAAGGTAACATCTAATACAATTATAAAAAAAAGTTTTGAAATTTACACTAAAATGTAGAAAAATCATTATTAAAACCGTTGGCAGGTTTGGTGTTATATTTTATACAACTATCCGTAGAATGTGGTCGATTTAAGGTAACATTAGAATATATTATTAAAAAGGGGTAAAATGTACTAAGAAAATAAAATATTTTGGATAAAAAATAATTCGGTTCAAGTTTACTTCAGATACAATTGTCAATTCATATTAGAAAATTATCTTGATCAAGTGACCGAATTAAGGTAACATTTTGTACAATTATCAAAAAAGTTTTGAAATTGACACTAAAATGTAGAAAAATCATTATAAAAACCGTTAGCAGGTTTGGTGTTACATTCTATACAAGTAAGTTGATCTATCCTTAGAATGTGGTCGATTTAAGGTACCATCAGAAGAAATTATCAAAAAGGGGTAAAATTTACGAACAAAATATATTTTTAATTAAAAAAAATAATTTGGTTCAAGTTTACTTCAAATACAATTGTCAATTCATATTAGAAAATTATCTTGATCAAGTGACCGAATTAAGGTAACATTTTGTACAATTATCAAAAAAGTTTTGAAATTGACACTAAAATGTAGAAAAATCATTATTAAAACCGTTAGCAGGTTTGGTGTTACATTCTATACAAGTAAGTTGATCTATTTAGAATGTGGTCGATTTAAGGTACCATCAGAAGAAATTATCAAAAAGGGGTAAAATTTACGAAAAAAATATATTTTTAATAAAAATAAATAATTTGGTTCAAGTTTACTTCAAATACAATTGTCAATACATATTAGAAGATTATCTTGACGAAATGACCGAATTAAGGTAACATCTAATACAATTATAAAAAAAAAATTGAAATTTACACTAAAATGTAGAAAAATCATTATTAAAACCATTGGCAGGTTTGGTGTTATATTTTATACAACTATCCGTAGAATGTGGTCGATTTAAGGGAACATTAGAATATATTATGAAAAAGGGGTAAAATGTACTAAGAAAATAAAATATTTTGGATAAAAAATAATTTGGTTCAAGTTTACTTCAGATACAATTGTCAATACATATTAGAAAATTATTTTGATCAAATGACCGAATTAAGGTAACATCTAAAACAATTATCAAAAAAGTTGTCAAATTTACAGTAAAATGTAATAAAAAAATCAATATTAAAACCGTTGGCAGGTTTGATGTTACATTCTATACAACTATCTGTAGAATATGGTCGGTCGATATAATGTAACATCTTATTGAATTATAGGTAAAAAAAAATAGGTAAAATTTTCTAGAAAATATATTAAGTTGGTTCAAGTTTACTTCAGATACAATTTTCAATACATATTAGAAAATTATCTTGATCAAATGACCGATTTAAGGTAACATCTAATACAATTATCAAAAAAAAATCATATTTAATGTAACATCTTATTGAATTATCAAAATGGGTAAACTTTTCTATAGAATATATCTTTAATAGAATTTAAGTTGGTTCAAGTTTACTTCAGATACAATTGTCAATACATATTAGAAAATTATCTTGATCAAATGACCGATTTAAGGTATCATCTAATACAATTATCAAAAAAATATTCAAATTTACAGAAAAATGTATAAACCTAACACCTAATAACTGGTTATTAGAACAATCTCATTTGACTGACACACAAACATCAACACAAAATGAAACCAATGAAAACACATCTCAAATACAAGATACAAACTTTACACCAGTTATATTTAGTACACCGGTACCAGTAAGGACACGTACAGGGAGAATAGTAAAACCTCGAAATATTTACACACCTTCGCACACGACTCTTTACATAGGTGACAATGGGGGAATTTTAAATGATGGTTTAATAAATTGATAAATAGAGTAATCTCTTATAGAATATTATCTGTATATACATAATGTTTTCTTTAAGTTTTCATATATGTTAATGTATTATAAAAAGAAAAAAATAGTATTATGTCAGGGAACATAGTAAAATTGAGAAGAATTGTTTTATATAGTCAATTGTTGCGATTGTGAATATTCACCGTTTTTTTTGGTATAGTTTCAGATATGGCAGACGTCCTTGACATTAAACCTGACTCATACGAACTGCAACAGTTCCATGATGACATTTTCAGGCCTATACAACCCTCTCTGACAATATTGTCTAGTTAAAAGATGCTCGTCTATGTATCGTTATTACCATCTCAGGGAGTTAGTGACACATTGGCAACATGTACATCAGCGTAGGCGACAAATTTACAAGTGTAAAAAGTGTAGAAGGGTTTACCCAAGAAGAACCGTATGTCGTTCTCATCTTAAAAAAGAGCACAAAGTTGAAGACAGCATGGAAACATGTATCATCGGAATGTACGTGGTTAATCCAGGTTTTATACATCCCATGGAAGCAATAGTACCTCGTCAAGGAACACCGCCTGAAAATGAGGAAGTTTTAAAACGTGTGCGAGCAGAGAGAGAACTGGCCAGGAAGGCTAAACAAGAGAAGATCAACACCTCAATTGCCGTCAAATTATCTGATAGGGAATCTTCAGAGGATAAAGTCAAGGAATGGAACTAATTAAATAGATCTGCATATCAAAGAGACTTTAAATTTATTTCTTGATATAAATATTCATATATACACTATAAGGTGCTGATATTGAATTGACATGCGTTTATTGTTTATTTTGATAGAGGGTTTTATAATATGCAATTCCAACATTGTCTAACAATTAAGAGTATATATATATATTTGACCAATTTTCCAAGTAAAATCGTTCTTAAGGGAGGGGGAATGTAGTAGAGTTGAATTCTAGTCACGTTTCTAGATTGAATTTATTAGTAAAAATATACATGTATGTTCTTTCCATTGAGATAAAAAGAATGCACTTACTTATTTTCATTGGGAAACTTTGGTTAAGCATATATTTATGTTGAATTTCATCCCTGATATGCACGTTGCAAACGGGAAGTAGTTGACCCATAGCCATTTTATGTCCTTTTTAGCCAGTGGTCAGATTGACCAGTAAAATACTTATTTACAAAATTTACTCGTAACTCTCGAGATTTACCCGTATTTACATCGATGTTGTCGGTCAAGGTCTATTTTCTTTTGTTCTCATGAGTATAAATAGGGCGAGTTTCTAGTAATAAGGCAGTTGCAGCTTGAACCGACCTCCACAGGTCACTTCTCTTACCTACGGAACTAAAATAGTTTCCACCAGGCTTACTTAGGAAACGTTCCAGATAGTGACCTTGTCACTCATTTTAAGGTACAGTGTTCATTTTATGTTAGTTAAAGTACACAACGCGAAGTCTTATTTCCATTTAGATTAAGGTTAACTTTATATTTTTGAAAAACTTTACAATTGTTAGGAATTTGTGTTCATTTACTTTTGTTGGATTGATGTACTATTGTTAAATTGATTTACTTGATATACTATTGTTATTTTTGTCAAATAAACGAAGTAGTTATTTGAATCAGTTTTGTTAAAGTTAATATCCATTGAACAAATACAACGGGTGTATCTTACGAACGAATTCTGGTAGAAGTACTAGCCACTACACGCCCAGAAAAGGAAGCTCAGCTATCCAATCTGTTACAAGATTAACCCTCATTTCATGTATGAACATTTTGGGGTGCACCAATATAGTGGTGGATCATATGCCAATCTTCTATTTCCATCTTCTTTTCTCTCAGTCAGCATTTCCTCTGATACCAAAAAAGGATCTTATATTCTTCCAGTTTCAGACCTTAATTAAACTTTTCAGTTAAATATTCATTTTGGTTTACATTGAATCGTTTGTTCCTCCTTTCTTTTTATCAATGCCCAGCCAAGTTCTAAATCCGTGTTGTCATGGATTCCAACTGTCAGTCCTGCTTATGAAACTTGAAAGTTTGTTGAAAAAGACTTAATCATCTTTGTAATGTAAGTCTCCTTAGTAATGTCACATCCAGTAACTTGAAATTAAAGATACTACCGACACAGATAAATCTGCTTCATAATTAGACCTTTTTCTCGAAATGACTACTGATGGTAGGTTGAATACCAAAATTTACGACAAACGCGATGATTTTAATGTTCCTATAGTCAACCTTCTCTTTCTATGTAACAACATCCCAGCGGCACCAGAATATGGAGTATATGTGACTCAGTTGATACGTTACTCTAGAGCTAGCTTAAAGTACGTTGATTTTGTTCAACAAGGAATACTGATTTCTCAAAAGTTGCTAAGACAGGGCTATGAATCAACCAAATTAAGGTCATCACTTCAAGACATTTTACGGTCGCCATCATGAGCTGATTGGCTATTATGACAAAAGTGTGTCAGAAATCATATCTGATATTTTTCCTCAGTCATAATAACCTTCCATCATTACCGAACTGAACAAAGAAATAACATGACAGGTGCCGTATACGGTACAGGAAATGCTTACCCTTCCGGAGCACCTCATTTCACTCCCGGTTTTCAGTTGAGTTTTTTGTTTCTTTATTTTTATTTATAATTGTTGATGTAAATGTCCTTTGGTTTTGTGAGTCTTTGTTTACTCATTGGGTTTGATTAATATTGTCCATTACTAAACTGGCAACTAAATACGAAATAACACTTGCCGAACATTAAATGACTGGACAGCTCTTGAAAAGAAGAAAAAGACAGTGTGCATCCCTCATTTTCACCTGTTATGGTGTTTTCTTTCCTTTAATTATATTTGGTGTATGGAATGATTGTAAGGTGTACATGTCCAACTGACAGGTATCATATGACCTTGACCTCATTTTCATGGTTCAGTGGTCAAAATAATTTTTTTGTGTTTTGGCCTATTTCTCAGATACTATTAGCATTCAGTCAATTATATTTGGTGTATGGAATGTTTGTAAGGTGTACATGTCTGTCTAGCAATAATCATCTGACCTATCGTCTTTTTTAAAACATTAAAAGTAAAACCAAAACTTACGATTCTCCTGTGACCTGTACTATCGCAAAGCTTCTACACACGTTCTTTGTCAACTCTATCATTCCTATGCACACGGAGCATGGCAATCCCAAATAGCCTGACATCACCCATTGCAGCCCGATCCCAGGTTTTCAAACGCCTTAAACGTGAAGACGATCTCTCACAACAGACTGATAGGACATGCAGAGTTAAAAGTACTTGTAATATTAAGAAAACATTTGGGTATAAGTCTTTGTTAGCTAGCTTAATTGCTGTCTGGATGCTTCCTTTCCTGTATCTAGCATTGCTACCACACTAGAATCAAGGGAACACGCTAGTATACAACCAGACAATGCTGATCATATTCAGTAAAAGAAACACGAAAAAATATAGTTACTTTTATTAAAGTTCAACTTGACATCCATCGTCAATCCACTATATCGCTATTATTATATTTGGTGAATAGAGTCATATATCTCAGTTATAAACACGACAGAAATAACTAACTAGAGGGGACGGGATTATCCGTTACCCATTATGTTATATTTCAATTGTAAACTAAAAAGTACGCTGAACCACAAACGTCAAAATTATTTAACAGCGTAGTGGAATTAACTACTGTTTATTGTTATGTTCTAGATCGTATGAGTCTGACTAATATTAAAAAGTTGGTCAAGTTTAATAGATACAAATGCATATAGCAGATCAACATAACTTAACTCTCATATTAATATAAAAAAAGTTCAATTGTAATTGAAACAAAAACTTTATATATTTTTTTCTTTCTTTAAAATCTACGCTAATTAAATTTGTTAATATCTTGTATTAAGCATACTCACGGAATGCTTGTTTTTTTCAAGGATTAATCCTCAAATACAGTATGTGAAAGGCTAGGAGGTCTGGTAAATGACGCAGAAGAAGGTACAGAGGAATGCAATTGTAAAATGAAACTTACTGTGGTTAACAAGTACTCAAGACTTTGCCTTTTTTTCAAGCGTGATATCAAGCAAGGGGAAGAAATTCGTTATGATTAAGGAGAGGAGTCGAAGTTGCCATGGGAAATTATTATACAATATGTATACGTTATACAATAGGATAGATAGACAATAAGATTGCATTGTGATTCATTTGAAATTTGTCTCACAAAAAAAGCTTTTAGCACATTTTCGTCCAATAACTACATATCAAATATAAATATTTACTTTTGAAGAGACAGATTATCATGGTAGGTTTTCGATTTCATATGTATCATAAACCTAATGACATTATGCATACAGATGAAGGTATTTGATTGGTTGATATAAATCATAGTTGTGGTGTTTTGTCTTCACTACACATTATTGCACAAAAGTGAGAAATTTCCAATTGGAAATAATACAAATCTCTTCACCAATTCAATTGGAATAAATTTAAAGACTCAAATTGTTTGGGTCTTACTGTAATTAGATTTTGGACGCCGTGAAAATACTTTTATTCGTGGGTACCATCTTATCATGTTTTTTCGTTGATGGCATTATCCACTTGTATTAGTTTAATGTTCAACAAAATATATAAACTACTGTCCGAATCATGATTGATTGATTGTTGGTTGCTTTACGCCGCATTAGCACAAAAAGGCTATATCGCGGCGAGAGCTAATTCGAATATTTTTACAATTTAAAGCATATTTTTAAAATAAGACAAAACGTCCTTCAATATACTAAAATTCTTGACTAAAGCAAATTGATTATATACAAATAAAAAAAAACCAGTAAAATAACGTGATAAAAATTAAAAACGATTTAAATATAATAACATTTTTATATTCTATAATAAATTCCAATTTCTTTTAAAAATGCAACAATATTTGTAAATTGAACATTATTGAATAAATCATACATATTATTGACATTGAAATGCTTCTTACGAATATCAGCAAAGTCAATACAATTAAGTAAAACATGTTTAATAGTATACTTGCAGTTGCAAGGAACACATTGTGGTTCATCTTCATTTTAAAAAAAATACTCGTGTGTTATTCTAGTATGACCAATACGACATCTAGTAATTACACACTGATCTTTTCTGCACATAATATTATTAAAAGGTTTGCCTAAATTAGGTTTAATTTCATGCAGTTTATTATCATCTTTTTTACTCCATTTATTTTTCAATATATTAAAAACATATTCTCTAATATTAGATTTAAAATCAATATATGGTATATCACAGTTAGATAGAGGGTCACCAAGAGCATTCTTTGCCTCAAGGTCTACAGCTGTGTTTCCAAGGATTCCAACATGACTCGGAACCCATAGAAATATTATTTCTTTCAGAAGAATTTTTAAATTCCTCATTACATATAAAATTTTGAGAATTGTTGGGTTTTTAATTTTAGTATTTCGTATAGCTTGTAAGCATGAAAGTGAATCCGAACATATAATAAATTTGGATTATCTAAAGAAGCAATAAATTTCAAAGCCAAAATTATTGCTTCTGCTTCAGCAGTAAAGATGGATGCATCAGATGGCAAACGGAGAGTTGCAGCTCTGTCCCTGAAGACAGCAGCAGATGCAACTTTGTGTCACCATCTTTTGATCCATAAGTATAGACAGTTGAAAAATCTAGATAATCGGCTTTAATTGTCTGAATCATGACAATGAAAGATCCATACATGTATAACTGTAGGTTTGGCTACATCAAAGATCAGCAAAAGCAAAATGAACCAAAAATGCAACTACATACATGAATATGACCATCTAATCTTTAAGCAACCAAAAATATACGTCTTAACACTTTTCATTCACGAACAAAAAATAATGAAATATATAATTTCACATTATGCTAGCCTTTGATTTTATGAGTTAATTCTACCATTCAAAGTACCATCGTAACTTTCTTTAGTAACCGTTATTTTTAAGTGACAAAGGAGTAGGTCCAGTAAGATCCCTTTTTGGCCCCAAAATATAGCAGTTTTACAATATTGAGAAACATATCCGTCTTACAAGATTGTCTTTGATGTAGAAGTAGTGAGCAAAGACTGGTTGTGCCACCTCCGTAAACCAGACAAGAAAATGAGAACATATAAATAGATTTAACAATTAATTAGAATTTATATATATTTATACACAACATTTTCCAAAAGACCAAAAAAATGGAACAAGTATACTTTAACAGATCGCATTTCACGAAAAGGTCGACCAACTGACCTACACCCTAATGACTGCCATAAACGATTGCCAAATAAATTGATAACACGATTTAACAAATGGATAACTCAAGACCCTTATTAATTTTAAAGATTCGTATGACATTACAGTTACTTCTGACAAAGATCCTTTCATGTCTGCTGCAATTTCGTCGGACAAGATGCTGCTCAAATACTTGGTAGTGTCGCTAAAAGTCCCTCAATTCCATCTACCATGGTTACTGTTGTAGGATTAGATAATTCTCAAATGGTCAGTGATCTGATCGCTCCTACTTGGGCAACAGAAAACAGCCTTTGTTTTCTACTCCTTCTAAAACAATTGAAATCAGTTCACCTTTTTCTCTGCCGATATTCGCTTCTCCTGTAAGAAAGAGTCAGTATATTGCAATCACCTGTAAAAAAAAGTGACATCAAAAGGTGTCATCGATAGAGCAGTAGCAAATAAAGGCAACAGTAGTATACCGCTGTTCAAACTCATAAATCAATGGACAAAAAACAAAATCGGGTAACAAACTAAAACTGAGGGAAATGCATAAATATAACAGAAACGGACCAAGCATCAGACAAAATCCCACGTGAATAACAAATATAACATCAAAACCAAATACAAGAATTTGGGATAGACAAGTACCGTGACACGTCTTATCGCAATGTCAATATACACTCAAAAAGAAGAGAAAACAAACTACGCAACGTTAAATCATAACACACACAGAAACGAACTATAATATAACAATGGCCATATTCCTGACTTGGTACAGGACATTGTTAAAGGAAAAAATGGTGGGTTGAACCTGGTTTTGTGGCATGCCAAACCTCGCACTTTAATGGCAATGTTAAACATAACATTGAAATGACAACATACTATTACAGGACTACAATACAAATAAATAGGAGAACGTATTAGACAAAGAAACACATGATTAATGAATAACACAATTTTCAGGTTTAAAATTCAATACGCCAAAAACGCGCCTTGTCCAAACAAGACTTACCAGTGACGCCCAGATATAAAAGATCGAAAGCGAAAAAAAGTATAAAGTTGTACAGCACTGAAGATCAAAAGTTGAAAAAGGTTGTGTCAAATACGGCTTTGTTTTTATGCCTGGGATAAGAACATCCTTATTATTTAGAACAATTAATGCTATTGCAAACAGTAAATTTTATCAAATGAATATAACAGATATACATAATGAAACTGAAGTATTAACTCATTTCATAAAACAAACACGAATACACAATGCAAAAAGACCAACACAGAATAGACACACCCGACTCAGTCCAAGCCTCAACGCAGTAAATTATGAAAATGACGTCACATACGATGGTGAAAAGGCATTAAAAATAACGTCACATTTGAATATATGAAATTTCTGAAACAGAAGAAAAATGACGTCACATATGAAAAACTATATCTCAAAAGTAAGATAGAATTAGGATTGATTAAAGATTATAATAGAACTAAATATTGATAATGCATATTGCAATACTTATTAATAGCAATTAACTATAATATATATATATATGTCCAGTTTGTTGTGAATCCAACTTCAAACGTAAATTATCGTACAGATTACGTTGACCAAAATTAAATCTATTAAATGACGGCGGTGATTAATTTTTCCTTTCAAAACACATAAATATAATAGAAAATAATAAAAAATGTGTCCGGTGACCCGGTCATCAAACCAAGATGGCCGCCATGGCTAAAAATAGAACATGGGGTAAAATGCAGTTTTTGGCTTATAACTCAAAAACCGAAGCATTTAGAGCAAATCTGACATGGGGTACAATTGTTCATCAGTTCAAGATCTATCTGCCCTGAAATTTTTGTTGGGTTGCTGGCCCTGAATTAGTAATTTTAAGGAAATTTTGCTCTTTTTGGTTGTTATCTTGAATATTATTATAGATAGAGATAGGAAATTTTGCTCTTTTTGGTTGTTATCTTGAATATTATTATAGATAGAGATAAACTATAAACAGCAATAATGTTCACCAAAGTAAGATTTACAAATAAGGCAACATGACTGAAATGGTCAGTTGACCCCTTTAGGAGTTATTGCCCTTTATAGTCAATTTTTAACAATTTTTCGTAAATCTTAGTAATCTTTTACAAAAATCTTCTCCTCTGAAACTACTTGGCCAAATTAATCCAAACTTGGCCACAATCATCTTTTGGGTTATTAGTTTGAAAAATGTGTCCGGTGACCCGGCCATCCAACCAAGATGGCCGCCATGGCTAAAAATAAAACATGGGGTAAAATGCAGTTTTTGGCTTATAACTAAAAACCCAAAGCATTTAGAGCAAATCTGACATGGGGTAAAATTGTTTATCAGGTCAACATTTATCTGCTCTGAAATTTTTAGATAAACGGACAACCCGTTGTTGGGTTGCTGACCCTGAATTGTTAGTTTTAAGGAAATTTAGCTGTTTTTGGTCATTATCTTGAATATTATTATTGATAGAGATAAACTGTAAACAACAATAATGTTCAGCAAAGTAAGATTTACAAATAAGTCAACAAGACCGAAATGGTCAATTGGCCCCCTTATTGGAGTTATTGTTCTTTATAGTCAATTTTTACTAACATGAAACTAATGGGCCAAGTTCATTATAGATAGAGATAATTTTAAGCAGCAAGAATGTTCAGTAAAGTAAGATGTACAAACACATCACCATCACCAAGACACAATTTTGTCATGAATCCATCTGCTTCCTTTAATATTCACATAGACCAAGGTGAGCGACACAGGCTCTTTAGAACCTCTAGTTTTTTTTTACTTTTCAAAACCAGATTTATTTGACATATTCCTCAGAAATAAACAGGGGAAATAGCAATTTAACATGAAGTCATCAGGAATGAACCTTTTATTTTTCAGTGTCAGATGTAACATTCAGAGTGTCAGATGTAACACAGGCAAGAATTAAAGTGAATGAAACAGCATCACTTCTAAAAGTAGCATGGAATTTTTATCACAGGTATTATTTAGACAGACAGATTGAGAAGTGTTTTGCCTTGTAAATCAACAACAACAGTTTCTCAATCAATATTTTAAAAATGTGTTTAAACATTTTACTCAACCCCTACAAACTAGCTTTATATAGGATCACCCTTCTTTTGGCAAAAAAAGGGGGGGGAGAGGGGGTATGTATCTAATAAACAATCTTTTGTCCAGTTCCAGTCAAAATCATTTGGGAATCTATACTTAATACCAATTTTAATGGTTACAAGTGATTATAACATTAATTGGCCAAAATTAGAGCAAAATTTTTCTTTTAATCAGAAATATCTATGCAATAGGGAGAAACATGACTCAGAAAAAATACTTTTCTATTACTTTGTATGAATTGCTTATTTCTTGACCCTTTTCAATGCGATTCTATTCTTGAATTTTGGTTATTTTTATGTGCTGAATCTAAACATGTATTAAGTTTTGGAATTTTGGGTCCCATTTTTAAATTGGTCCATTGAGCAATAGAATTATTGGGGTTCTTTGATATGTCAAATATAACTGTCTATTTAGATTTTTAATTATGCATCCCGTTTTCAAATTGATCTACATTAATAAGGTCCCAAGGGTCCAAAATTTAGTTTGATTTTATCAAAAAAAATAATTCTTGAGGTTCATTGATAAGCCCAATTTAACTGTGTATTTCGATTTTTAATTTTGGGTCCCTTTTTTAATAGGTCTACATTAGGTCCAAAGGGTCCAAAATTAAACTTGTGGCCACAAAAAATAAAATTAAGAACTTCCCGGATCCGCCCCTGTACTGGTTTGATTTCCACACGAGTTAAATAAAAACAAGTCTCCGAAACAGCATAACTCTCTTGCTGCCGGAGGGACACTTATGTCCAGATCACACCGGCAGTGCTTTTATGTTTGCTATACGCAACTATTGGTGCTGTATTGAATATTTGTACACAGTCTTAGTCGAACTGTAATAAATGTCAGTGTTTCATTAAGTTGTATGAACTTGATATACATTTTGTGATAATTTTCATCTGTGAAAAGGAAACTCATAATAAGATTAACTGATATTAATACCGGAGCTGATATTGAAAAATATACAGATTTTAAAACAACTAAACAGTCCAAGGGCAAATGGAATAAACATTGAAACTCATATAAATAGTAATGGAGTCAAAGCACAATATTTCCAGATGACTTTAAACAGGACCATGTGCAGAAATGTAATGCCTTATTATGAGAATATGATTATACAAAGGTTTGTTAAATTTTAATGGTTGTTATTAGTATTTTAAGCACATAGAACCTGCATCGCTTTCGACGATTACCAGGGGAACAATAGTCCCTCGTATGATACCCAGGTGACAGAGCTCGTCGTGGCTCAGTCCACATCCAGTGTTCCAGTCGAGGAGCCAACTGTTGACGCCAGTTCTGAGGTAATAGCTGTCGCTGTCCCACCAGTTACCCCGGAAGTGCAGTCATCACCCCAGAAGGAAGAGAGGGTCACCCCACCAGTAGATGAAAAGAGGGTCACTCCACCAGTGGAGGAGTAAGTGGCAACCACGATCAGTGAATCCTTGGTGGTTCTGGTGTCTCAAAACACTAGGAAGCTAGTCGTGGTGACGGCGGTCAATAGTAGAAAAAAATGAAGTTTAGATTATTTGGTAATTGAAGGGGAGATTCATGAACTGGCAGAAATTGAGATCTTTGTACAATTGGATCATTTGAAGTTGTTTTAGTTTATTGTGTTTTTAAGATATATATGCAATCAAGAATGTACATATGCTTTTTATCTGTGAAAAGGAAACTCATAATAAGATTAACTGATATTAATACCGTAGCTGATATTGAAAACTATAGATTTTAAAACAACTAAACAGTCCAAGGGCAAATGGAATAAACATTGAAACTCATATAAATAGTAATGAAGTCAAAGTACAACATTTTCCAGATGACATTAAACAGGATCATGTGCAGAAATGTAATGCCTGATTATCTGAATATTATAATACACAGTTTTGTTGAATTTTAATGGTTAATAGTATTTTAAGCACATAGAAGAGCCTGCATCGCTTTCGACGAGTACCAGGGGAACAATGGTCCCTCGTATGACATTCAGGTGGCAGAGCTCGTCGTGGCTCAGTTCACATCCAGTGTCCCAGTCGAGGAGCTTACTGTTCAGGACAGTTCTGATGTAATAGCTGTCGCTGTCCCACCAGTTACCCCGGAAGTGCATTCTTCACCCCAGGAGAAGAAAAGAGGGTCACCCCACCAGTGGAGGAGCTAGTGGCAAACACGTCCAGTGAATCCTTGGTTGTTCTGGTGTTTCAAAACACTAGGAAAGTAGTCGTGGTGACGTCGATCAATAGTGGAATAGAATGTAGTTTTGATTATTTGGAATTGAAGGGGAGATTAATGAACTGGCAGACATAGAGATCATTTGAAGTAGCTTTAGTTTATTGTGTTTTTAAGATGTACATGTATATGCAATTAAGAATGTACATATGTTAACAGAAAATATTCTCCCCATTTACATGACATTTTGTACATATTTCTCCTCACAATGTATAAAATTATATGAAAAAATGGATTACCTCCCTTTGACATAGTGGTTTTAATAAGCTGTGTTCCCCATGATAAGTAGTAGAACAAGTG
This sequence comes from Mytilus galloprovincialis, assembly GCA_037788925.1. Taxonomy (NCBI): domain Eukaryota; kingdom Metazoa; phylum Mollusca; class Bivalvia; order Mytilida; family Mytilidae; genus Mytilus; species Mytilus galloprovincialis. The sequence goes on from CM075338.1 coordinate 36,169,899, forward strand.
GTAAATAAGCACTTTTCTAGTATTTTAACACTCGAATAATCTGACCGCATGAAGGTATTCATTTATTTTTACATAAGGCATTGCGTTTCTTTATCTAAAGAATATACTAGACAACTTTTTCATGATTACATGTCCTGCATCTATGAAACAAGTGTTGGAATGTTTGTAATCGGATTTTTATGTTAAATAATTGTTTTTAAATATTCTAAATTGTTACTTCAATCTCCCAAATGTATACTTATACCACCCAACCGTTAACAAGGACAAATGTTGTCACATAGAACAGATACATGTATACTAATACTACCCAACCGTTACAAGCACAATTTTTGTCACATAGAACAGATACCTGTATACAATGTACTTATACCACCCAACCGTTAACAAGAACAATTTTGTCACATAGAACAGATACCTGTATGCCAATACCACCCAACCGTTAACAAGGACAATTTTTGTCACATAGAACAGATACATGTATACTAATACCAACCAACTGTTTCAAGGACAATTTGCTACATATGTTTTTACATTTTACAGAATGTTGCAGAGGAAGCCAACACCATTGAGACAGTTAAGGTATCTTATGTTAACAGATGATTTATATGTATATAGTTATCAAAGGTACCAGGATTATAATTTAATACGCCAGACGCGCGTTTCGTCTACATAAGACTCATCAGTGACGCTCAGATCAAAACAGTTAAAATGCCAAACAAATACAAAGTTGAAGAGCATTGAGGACCCAAAAATTCCTAAAAGTTGTGCCAAATACGGCTAAGGTAATCTACTCCTGGGCGTAAGAAAATCCTTAGTTTTTCGAAAAATTAAAAGTTTTGTAAACAGAAAATTTATAGAAATGACCATATAATTGATTTTCATGTCAACACCGAAGTGCTGACTACTGGGCTGGTGATACCCTCGGGGACGAAACGTCCACCAGCAGTGGCATCGACCCAGTGGTGTAAATAGTTATCAAAGGTACCAGGATTATAATTTAATACGCCAGACGCGCGTTTCGTCTACATAAGACTCATCAGTGACGCTCAGATCAAAACAGTTAAAATGCCAAACAAATACAAAGTTGAAGAGCATTGAGGACCCAAAAATTCCTAAAAGTTGTGCCAAATACGGCTAAGGTAATCTACTCCTGGGCGTAGGAAAATCCTTAGTTTTTCGAAAAATTAAAAGTTTTGTAAACAGAAAATTTATAGAAATGACCATATAATTGATTTTCATGTCAACACCGAAGTGCTGACTACTGGGCTGGTGATACCCTCGGGGACGAAACGTCCACCAGCAGTGGCATCGACCCAGTGGTGTAAATAGTTATCAAAGGTACCAGGATTATAATTTAATACGCCAGACGCGCGTTTCGTCTACATAAGACTCATCAGTGACGCTCAGATCAAAACAGTTAAAATGCCAAACAAATACAAAGTTGAAGAGCATTGAGGACCCAAAAATTCCTAAAAGTTGTGCCAAATACGGCTAAGGTAATCTACTCCTGGGCGTAGGAAAATCCTTAGTTTTTCGAAAAATTAAAAGTTTTGTAAACAGAAAATTTATAGAAATGACCATATAATTGATTTTCATGTCAACACCGAAGTGCTGACTACTGGGCTGGTGATACCCTCGGGGACGAAACGTCCACCAGCAGTGGCATCGACCCAGTGGTGTAAATAGTTATCAAAGGTACCAGGATTATAATTTAATACGCCAGACGCGCGTTTCGTCTACATAAGACTCATCAGTGACGCTCAGATCAAAACAGTTAAAATGCCAAACAAATACAAAGTTGAAGAGCATTGAGGACCCAAAAATTCCTAAAAGTTGTGCCAAATACGGCTAAGGTAATCTACTCCTGGGCGTAGGAAAATCCTTAGTTTTTCGAAAAATTAAAAGTTTTGTAAACAGAAAATTTATAGAAATGACCATATAATTGATATTCATGTCAACACCGAAGTGCTGACTACTGGGCTGGTGATACCCTCGGGGACGAAACGTCCACCAGCAGTGGCATCGACCCAGTGGTGTAAATAGTTATCAAAGGTACCAGGATTATAATTTAATACGCCAGACGCGCGTTTCGTCTACATAAGACTCATCAGTGACGCTCAGATCAAAACAGTTAAAATGCCAAACAAATACAAAGTTGAAGAGCATTGAGGACCCAAAAATTCCTAAAAGTTGTGCCAAATACGGCTAAGGTAATCTACTCCTGGGCGTAAGAAAATCCTTAGTTTTTCGAAAAATTAAGTTTTGTAAACAGAAAATTTATAGAAATGACCATATAATTGATATTCATGTCAACACCGAAGTGCTGACTACTGGGCTGGTGATACCCTCGGGGACGAAACGTCCACCAGCAGTGGCATCGACCCAGTGGTGTAAATAGTTATCAAAGGTACCAGGATTATAATTTAATACGCCAGACGCGCGTTTCGTCTACATAAGACTCATATATGCCGCCCCTCCCCCTATATGTTGACAGTGGCATTAATCTTTTCCCTTGTCCATACATCATGTACATACAAATGTGTTTCTGTTAATCAATTTAGTTTGCCCTCAACCAAATGTTTTGAAACTTATATACAAGTACCTTAAAACACAGATGAAGTTCGATACACTTTTGAATCAATTTGTGCCTTCATTATGTTCATGTCATAGTTATAAATGGTTTTGATTTTTAAGTCTCATGTTATGAAACTTCTAAACATTATGAATTTTATGCTTATTTTTATATGTTAAGCTTGATGATCATGTTAAAGTCACTGACATGTACATGTACTGTAAATTTATAAATGAAAATACAATATATGTTTTGTTTATTTTTTATCTACTTAATATAGGCTATTCAATCAAGGAGCCTGAAGAGGAGAGTAGAGAGACAATACGAACTTATTGTAAAGAGGGTATAAACTTTTTGTCTATAATCTTTTATATATAAAAATATATAATGTATGTATAAAAATATGTATTATATGAAAACATATTTAATATATAAAAATATATATTATATGAAAAAAATGGATTACCTCCCTTTGACATAGTGGCTTTTATAAGCTGTGTTCCCCATGTTAAGTAGTAGAACAAGTGGTAAAATATGTCATTTATTCTAATGAAGAAGCCCGTAATGGTCGAAACGTATGGGAATTTGTGTTATAGTTTTTATTACATATATATATATCTTCTTTTGAACAGAAGAACTTTATCAACGTATTAAACTTTGTTTTATTTTAAGCATTAAGTGATTAACTTAAACATAACAACAATAATTTATTATTGATTTTATATCCCCAGTATGAGTATGAGTCATTGTGACTTGACTATATATTCTTGTAATTTGCATTTTATTCATCTCTGCTTCATTATCTCTCTAATTTTAGGCCAAGAATTGGTATGAAGATGGCAGTTCGCATCCTAATTTTGCAATGTTTTATTTGCAGAGAGGTGAAATTGTGACAGAAGGTATGACTGGTAATAAATATAAACTAGAGGCTCTCAAGAGCCTGTGTCGCTCACCTTGGTCTATGTGCATATTAAACAATAGACACAGATAAATTCATGACAAAATAGTGTTTGGTGATGGTGATGTGTATGTAGATCTTACTTTACTGAACATGCTTGTTCCTACAATTATCTCTTATCTATAATGAACTTGGTCCAGTAATTACAGTGGAAAATATTTTCAAAAAATTTACAAAAAATTATGAAAAATGTTAAATATTTACTATAAAGGGCAATAACTCCTTAAGGGATCAATTGACTAATTTGTTGATCTTATTTTACTGAACATTATTGCTTTTTTACAGTTTAACTCTATCTATAATAATATTCAAGATAATAACAAAAAACGTCAAAATTTACTTAAAATTAACAATTCAGGGGCAGCAACCCAACAACAGGTTGTCCGATTCATCTGAAAATTTCAGGGCAGATACAGCGTTTTTGGCGTATTAAATTTTAAACCTGATGCTTTTTGTTATCTATTAATCATGTGTTTCTTTGTCTAATACGTTCTCCTATTTCTTTGTATTGTAGTCCTGTGATATTATATTGTCATTTCAATGTTATATTTAACATCGCCATTAAAGTGCGAGGTTTGGCATGCCACAAAACCAGGTTCTATCCACCATTTTTCTTATAAAATAAAGGCAACAGTAGTATACCGCTGTTCAAACTCATAAATCCATGGACAAAAAACAAAATTTAGAGGTCATCTAACCTAATTTAACCTAGTACTCGCGTCACCCAAGTAATGATTGGTACTACCAAGTATCAAATGCTTAAATGAAACTAATTTGTTTCCTTTTTCATCACATTAAAGATAAATTCTAAATATGCTTTCTTTATTAAAAGAAAAAGTTGTTACATTGATCTGGTTTGACTGTGAACATAATATTTATGTTCAATATAAGTAACTTATAGCATTGATCAGATAATGAGATGCTTTTTGTTATCTATTAATCATGTGTTTCTTTGTCTAATACGTTCTCCTATTTCTTTGTATTGTAGTCCTGTGATATTATGTAAAATATATATGAAAAAGTTGTTACATTGATCTGGTTTGACTGTGAACATATTTATGTTTAATATAAGTAACTTATAGCATAGTTACCATGTCATCAATAAAAGTTCATTTCAAACAAATAGATGTTTTCTTCTTTGCAAATTTCAATACACCTGATCGCTATTTATTCCATTCCGAAAATAAGGTCGATTAAAAATGTCCTGTACCAAGTCAGGAAGATGGCCATTGTTATACTATTGTTCGTTTCTGTGTGTGTTACATTTTAACGTTTTACTAACTACCGATTTTCATTGCTTCTGCTTAGGAAAGTAACTTGTGATATTAGTTTTTCAATATGGCCTACTAAATCGTATTTCTGCATAATCTGGATGACATCATTCACAAAGCCAAAGTTATTTTCAGTACATTTGTGGTAAAACACCAAAAGTCTTGACATAATGACGTTTTTCGGCAAATATTTAGATGGTATATTACACAGCCTCTCAAAGAATAACAACTTATTAATGTTAATTTTAATTCCAAATTAAAGTTTTGACCCTAATTTCACGATCCACTGAACATAGAAAATGATAGTGCGAGTGGGGCATCCGTGTACTTGGGACACATTCTTGTTTATATATATATTTTCATTTGTTTAGAAATGAAATTCAGGAAGATTTTGTATGATTTGATTTTTTTTTTTTTTTTGTAGAACCTATTAATGTCTACTGAGGTCATAATTGGAGCATACCACCAAAGTGGAGGTCATTGGGATTTGTTGGTAAGTGTTCATCTTTTTTCTATTAGTATAATTTTGTTAAATGAAATGATCATAAAAATATATCAATATATTTAAAAAAGCAAATTCAATATTCACAAAATAATATATGCTAGGTAAGAAAGATCGAAATGAACCAGAAAATGGTTAGGGCATCCAAGCCATTTTATTAAAATACACATTTGTTGATAAGAGCTACATTTCCTTACCTTCTTGCATATTTAATATTGGTAAGGCCATAACCATACCCTGACTGAAACATTGCGCTACTATTTAATAATGCATAGCATGCTAGATTAATGTGATAAGACTGACTGACACCACACTGAAAAGGTTAAGATTGATTGATTGTTGGTTGCTTAACGTCCAGTGGCAAATATTTCATGTATATTCAGGACGAGAACAAGTTCACAATAAATACTATAGGTATCTCTTGTCATAATAGAGGCCATATAGGATGATAGTCGGGGAAATTTCGACTGCCACTAGAAAATGAGGGTATACTGGATAGGGACAGAAATTTTGCCTTGCAACAGGTCACCTACGGACCCCCAAAGAGTTGTTGCAAGGATTCTTAACGTGCAAAGAGCGTGGCACTCTCCTTACACGAGGCATCGGATTTAACGTCCCCAATCTGACCGGACGTGACTGCGAACTTGATACATCCCGCACAGCCAAACGGACGCCCCACTTCGGCAAGCGTTTTACTGCCGGTCGGAAGAAGACCAAGTGACCATATGTCTATTCCCCAGTCACCCTTGGGGAGGAAAAAGGTTAAGATGTTTTGCTTTTTCTATAGTTCACTGTATAGTAAATGTGCATGCATGTCCTTTTATGAGGAGAGATAATGATAGATTTTTTATTTAACCTGTTTATTTCAGATTCTAGAATCTTTAAATAGAAGGATTATCTTCCTTAATCCAATGGATGAATCAGATTTTCAGATGAGGACAGTTCCTTTAAAATGGAAGTAAGAACATGTTGGAAATATTGTAAGAAAAATAAAAAAAATATCAATGCTCAATGTTGCACCAAAGACTCAACAACAAAATGTACCTGTAATTATTTCGATTGATTGATTGATTGTTGGTTGCTTTACGCCGCATTAGCACAAAAAGGCTATATCGCGGCGAGAGCTAATTCGAATATTTTTACAATTTAAAGCATATTTTTAAAATAAGACAAAAGGTCCTTCAATACACTAAAATTCTTGACTAAAGCAAATTGATTATATACAAATAAAAATCAACAGTAAAATAACGTGATAAAAATTAAAATCGATTTAAATATAATAACATTTTTATATTGTATAATAAATTCCAATTTCTTTTAAAAAAGCAACAATATTTGTAAATGGAACATTATTAAATAAATCATACATATTATTGACATTGAAATGCTTCTTACGAATATCAGCAAAGTCAATACAATTAATTAAAACATGTTTAATAGTATACTTGCAGTTGCAAGGAACACATTGTGGTTCATCTTCATTTTTTAAAAGATACTCGTGTGTTATTCTAGTATGACCAATACGACATCTAGTAATAACACACTGATCTTTTCTGCACATAATATTATCAAAAGGTTTGCCTAAATTAGGTTTAATTTCATGCAATTTATTATCGTCTTTTTTACTCCATTTATTTTTCAATATATTAAAAACATATTCTCTAATATTAGATTTAAAATCAGTATATGGTATATCACAGTTAGATAGAGGGTCACCCAGGGCATCCTTTGCCTCAAGGTCTACAGCTGTGTTTCCAAGGATTCCAACATGACTCGGAACCCATAGAAATATTATTTCTTTCAGAAGAATTTTTAAATTCCTCATTACATATAAAATTTTCAGGATTGTTGGGTTTTTAATTTTAGTATTTCGTATAGCTTGTAAGCATGAAAGTGAATCCGAACATATAATAAATTTGGATTTATCTGAAGAAGCAATAAATTTCAAAGCCAATTATTTCGAATTTGCTGATTTGTGTCAATGCACAAACATTTCATAAATGAGCACAATCATTTTACTTCAACCATTCAAATCAGTCATCATTTTCATATATGTTCAAATATGACACAGTACATATCCTTTTAACATATTGATAATGTTGCCTACCATTGCAATAAAAACAGTAATGTTATAAACCACATAGAACTGGTTTCAACATACAAATATATATTTCATCGCTTATCAGATTTTATTCAAACTGTGAAACATCTACATCTGTGACATTTCTTTAATGACATCTTGAACTTATTGGGTAAGGAATGGGTAAGGAATATTTCTGTCATATAAAGGGTAAATCTGGGTATTTACATACATGCAATTCAGTTATACAAGGTGAAAGTGAGGTTGCATTAGGTTTATAAAGGGAATTAGCCAATCTTTTTCAAAAAGATATCAGTCCAATGTAACTGGTCAATGGTCAATGTCATAATTGTTGTTTTCATTTCAGAAAATTTATTGGACAACTTCTACACCAGTTTCCAGCAGATGCTGCTGTTATAGATAAAGAGTGGAACCTAGAGGTACTAACTCATTCCAAACAACAGGACAGTTCCAGCTGTGGGATATATTGCCTAATGGTGAGTATTGTATTGACCTGCTTTCCCTTTCACGGAAATATGTTTTCTCAGTAAGGTGTTTACCTCATTCAAATAAAAAGAAAAGAATGCTGGTGGTGTTATGATAAACCAGATTCAGTTTTCTTCCCTTAATTTATTGTTATGTAATTCTTAACTTTACTTTCTATTTCTTTGTATAAAAGAACATGTACCAGTAGATGACAATGGATAGTTGATCAGTTGTTACATTAACTAATAAGTAGAGAAAAAAGGAAGAGGTATACATACAGTAAAATAAATTTATTTTGTCTGTTTACAAACATGCCTTGAATTAAAATTAGTATATTAATTTTGTCTAAATGTGTCTGCAAAAAAAAATTAATTTAATTTCATCCCCATTTGGCTAATCAGAACTTCCTTAAAAATTAGAATTGAATACACTTTGATACTGTACAATGCATATTCACATTCATTGCCTACATGGGGTATCAGTGGCAGTGCCTGATCCCTGTTGTATACAAACTATTACTATTTACTGTTCATTAAAACCTATTACAGTAAATATACCAAACCTTTCAGCTACTTTAATTAAGTGTATAATTTGATTTTAATTTTTTTAAGATTGCAGACAAATACCTAGCTAGAATTTCATTGCATGTAACTCAAGCTGAATCCAATCAGAAGCGGAAGAGTATTGCCCGCAGTCTGATGGTGTTTGTACGTAACTTTCAATCATTCTAATGGCATTTTATTACATAATAAAATTCAGTAAATTCCATTTGGGGTGACAGCAAAGCTATTCCCCCTAAATAAGTAAGAGAACATTCTGCTGCTTCTTCATTGGAAAAATGTGCATCTACTATGAGTGATCAATCAATTCTTCTTAGAGCACCAACATGTCCTTTATTATTTAATCTGCAATATACAAGACATGAAGTGACAAATTTCTTTTACGTCACACAGGTAATGGAAAATAAATTTGTGGTTTATAGTATGACGAGCTGCAGCAAACGATTTCTACATCAACAAGTAAATCGGTGTCGGAAGTGTTACTAGAAGCATCATGTCGCTCAGGAATAACGGGAAATTGAGCTAGCTAGCATTAAACAATATGGTCACATGGTCATCTGTCGACCGGCTGAAAACGCTTGCCGCAGTGGGACGTCCGTTTGGCTGTGCGGAATGTATCAAGTTCGTATTAACGTCCGGAGAGAATGGGGACGATAAAGCCGATGCCTCGTGTACCCTGAGTGCCACTATCAGTCTCGCTGTCTATGGCTGGTCCCCTGTCACTGTCGGTCTCTTGCTTTGTCACCCTTAAAATCACCTTTAATATCACATATTTCAACGGCAGTTTGAAGTGACGAAATAAACGTATTTACACTTTTGGTATTTAGCTGTATCTTGCCTCCGAATGACCTTAGATCGACTCCGAATCACCTTTTGACGTCAAGCAACAATCACTTTTAAATTGTGACGTCAAATAATTTAAATTATGATGTCAAAGTTTACGGGAACCTGTGTGATTTTACGTAATGGCGGACAAATTTGCATACAAGTGTAAATACCCCTTTTTTGTTGTAATCTCTGACTTGCATTTTTATTTGTTCACTCTATGCGGTCCTGGATTTTGCTTTATTTGTTTAAAAATATCCTGATTTTTCTAAAAACAAAAAAAAATTCTAATCCCTAATTTGATGAACAAAATATTGTGGTCAAGCCGAAGATTTTTTTTATTCTGACTGTCAAAACCCCCAAAACTTCCCCCTTGAAGTCCGATGGTCGGTCCCTAATACAATATAACAATGCACTCTTACTTAATGTTACTTTTGATGGTGTAGATGTTACAGGTTGTCTAATATGAGTACTTGGTGTAGTTGCTATAAGCTCATGTTGATGCATGCCGGTTTAACATTATAGCAACTGGTACTTGACATCTGCGGGCAGATTGAACTGAAGGTGTCTCACTTCTATGCACTGCTGCTGTAGTTGTCTGCCTTATTGGGGTGGAACTATATGGAGCATTTTCCATACTAGTACTGTCATCATCATTATCATTCAGAATTTGGTTAACTGATAAGTGTCGAGTCATTGTATTCCCTGAAGATGGCCTCTATTACAACAACCTACCTATTGTATTTATTGTGAACTTGTTCTCGTCCAGAGTATGCATGAAATATTTGCCACTGTACGTTAAGCAACCAACAATCAATCAATCATTCTACTGTCCAATAAATAACTAAAAGTATACATTTTAACAATTTTGTGAAACTGCTATATTTTGGGATTAAAAAGGGGTCTTACTTAACTTACTACATTATAGGCAGAATTTGCATAATTGTTGTGCAAGGAATTAGTAATTAGATAAGCATGATAAGTATTCTACTATACATTTTTTATCTGAAAGTTTGTCTTCATAGAATCATTCTAAAAATTTTAAAAAGTCAATGCTTTATATCATCAAGGTAAAAGACTAGTTGAAAATATAAGTCATATTCCCTGATTAATCATTTTAATCAAACATCATAGTAGCTTAGACATTAAATAATCTTTACTAACTATTGTTCCCTGAGCAATTATACGGTATATAGATTTCAAACAAAACTTACATAGAGGATGGAAAAGGGTTGTTATAGTAGCAACGTGTTTTGGCGTTTTCTATATTTAATGCTAGGTTCATGGAGATCTGAATTCATGTGTCTTAAAATGTGTAAATTTCTGACATGCAAGTATCAACTTATTTTTCTGTCATCTTGATATTACCATTTTATTACACTTTTTCTATATACATGTACATAAATTCCTTTTTTTACCCTCTAACATTATCATGTATATGTTTAATAAAGCCCTCACTTTTGTTACAAAATCTTTCCAGCTGAGGTCTCCAATTTTTTTTATTTTTCAAACTCTACAGAGTTGGGACATCTGTCACATTCAGTTCTCCCATCATAAAAATGATAAACTTCACTATTTTATCACTCTGTAAATTGAATAACGGTTTTATTTATTTCAATGCCTATTAATCAAAAGTATGTGAAATATTTAGAAACCTTGTAAAACAAAACAAAATTTTTCTTTAAAGTACAATACATCTTTACATTTGTACATGCCTTGAGGAGTCATAATTCACTTATTTGTATATCTGACTTTGCTGAAAACATTTGCTGTTTACCGTTTTCCCTTTATCTATTAAAGTATAATAATATTCCAAATATGGACAAAAAACTGAAAAAATTCCTTAAAACGTATATTAAATATTCACAGACACAAAACTGGTATAAGAGAATTCAATTTTCCTTCAGTATTTAATGGGGATGGGTGATTTAAGTACAATAGGTTATCTTGTTCTCACATATCTTATTGCAAGTAAATATATTTAACACTTACAACTGGGTGAGTTGTGGAATTCATGCACAAATACATCAACAACTCTGTTTTTGAATTAAATGGAAACCATTGTGGTTCTGTTTTTTTGAAGTGGCCTGATCACCGACACCGTCTGATAAATCATCATCTGAAAACGCTTCCGAATATTCCTGGTCGTGTATGTCAATTTGAACTGGCGACGATACGTTAATTGAAGACCCATTTTCACTTGACGGAGATTGAACTATCGGAGGCGAAGATTTCGACTGTGTTGGCGAATGATCTTGAAATACGACTGTCATGTGATGTTAAGAAGTGTAGCTGTGCCTGTCTTGTTGACTGAAGATGTCTTTGGTATTGGTAAGTGCGTCTGGGCATCTGGGATGATGCTTTCCTTGTGCACAGATGCAGAACTACCGGACTCGGCTTCAGCAGTTTTCAAATTACTCACTACAGGTGAGGCCATGAACAGCTTGTTCATGTGCTGCAATACCTCAAGACTGAGGTTGTACTCTCTCTGGTTATACCTCTCCGTGAACATCATGTCTTGATGTGTAGGAGTTAGGAAGTGCAACACACTTGACATCACCCGCCAGTGTAGGATGCACAAAGGGCTGCTGACGCTATATACTACTATTCCCCATGCTCAGTTGAAAGATCGACTTCACCATCTCATAAAACAGAGGTTTTTTCTATAAAAATGGGAATCGTAGATACAAATTTCTTGTTTGGGGTTACAATAATTCATATTTTGTGAAGAATCACACTGAATCTTTCAGAAAATATACTGAAGATGATATTATCTAAATGCTGGACTTTTTGATCGACACCGTTTGCCCATAAACTAAGTTGAGGATGGTTTATAAAATTGTATTTTACAAAATCATTTTAGATTTTTTCAAAAGTTAAAGCATATGTTGCATAGTGGTCTGTGTTTTCTCTTTCACTTTGTGAACACGTGTGAAATTTGTAACGTTAAAAAATGTAACGTTCATAATATGATCCGTTGAAAAAACTTAGAAATTAAATATACTTAGATATGAGGGTTTAAAAATAAAGGGCAAGGCTAAAATGCAAGACAATTATTTTTCCATAAAACAAGGTAATTCCTTGCAGCTGAACAAAATGCAAACTTAAGGTGCAATATTTTCTGAATAAAGTTTTTAGTGAAGGTGTTGCATCAACAACAGTAATAGACAGATTGACAGACAGTATAATCCTAAATTATGGGACCTGTATAAAAATTAAAGCTTGATCATTGACCTATTTCATAATTAAATCATAAACCAAATATCAAATCAATATCATCAAGCATGATGTAAAACTTAATATTAGTATAAACTTAAACATACGATTTAAGGACCATAACTCTGGGGGGAAATTCATTTGGTCGGAACACAATATAGACGCGACATGTAAATTTTAGTAATAAACCTATATATTTACCAAATATCAAAATAAAATATTCAAGGATGATGAAAAAAATTGGTAAATTGACTTTCCAGGCAGACACATTGGACAGAACGAGAGGAAATATATTATTCCCTTTGGCATTTCTAGTAGAGGACTAACATATTACATATATATACATTCTCAACAATACAATATGATTATTTACATTCTAAAAGTTTGGATAGTTTTTCTTAGATGACTTGGTGGTGTTCTTGGCTATTTTCTGTCTTTCCTAACGAATAACAAATTGAATTAGTAATGTACATTTGCTGAAAGCATCCAACTTGTAAGTCCCTGTGAAGTTTTTTTCAATCACTAAATGTACTCTTTGGTCTTCCAGACTCGTGTGACTTCAGCATAGTCACAGTGCGTTTTTGATTTAGCAATACAAACAACATCTTTGATCTTAAAAGTGACACCATTCGCTGTTTTAAATACCTTCTCAGTTATTATGGTGACCCTGAGGACATGGTGACTGATGAAAATGGAGTCGGAGAAGCAACTGGTGTGATGGCAGGAGAACAATAGGTGTGACGGCAGGAGAAATAATAGGTGTGACGACAGGAGAAACACTAGGTGTAACGGCAGGAGAAACACTAGGTGTGACGGCAGGAGAAACAATAGGTGTGTTGATGGGAGAAACTGAAGTTGACACAGGTGGGTTTTCTGTGTTTTTGGTTTGTTTTGTTGCTGGCTCATTTGTTAAGGGGAGACCACAGCTGCAGATTGGCATTTCTTCACACTCACCCCATTCATTTGTGCAAGATTTCTAAAAAAAAATTTAAAAAAACCCCAACTTTTTTTTACCTAAGTGGATCACGCTAGCGATAGTTCGAGTTAGAATATAATACATGTAGTTGTACAAGTAAGTACATACACATCTCATTAATGGCAATCATACCATACCTTTTGTTTTGTAGGTTTTTTTCCCCCGATTTTCTTTCTTTATTAAGATCATACTTAGATGAGCTTTAGGATTTTTCCTCTCATTTTTTAAATTGCAAATATCTCAAAAAAAGGAGCTTCAAAATAAAATTAACGGTACTAATTTTCTTGCACCAGATGCGCATTTCGACAATACATGTCTCTTCAGTGATGCTCGTGGCCAAAATATTTGCAAAACCTATATTTTTTTTCTATAACTTATGCTCCAGACTCAAAGTATCAATTTAAAATTCTTGATTTTTTTTAATTTCATCATACATCCTTAATTTATGATGCATGGCGTGCCTGTATTTCTTACTGGAGTCATTCTTGGAAGGTCTTCCCCCTCCCTAGTATATAATACATGATTTATATCTTCATACCTATTAAAATTTGCAACAATTTTTTTCCAGTTTCAGTTTAAAAAGGCAACAGTTTGTGACTGAGTGTTATATTTCATAAATGTGAGATCCAGTACCTTGTATTAGGTAAGGGTGAAGAGACATAATTTTCCTCTCAGACAAGAGACTGCTTTTCAAGTTAATATCATGTTATATGGAACTGCTTAAATTATGAAAGAGGAATTCAGATATCATCTATTTTTAAAGGAGTAAGGGCCGATTTTGGCCACAAATTTCAGCCCAAAACAAAACAGCCCATATGTATGTAGCAGAAGCATTTTACTTTCTAATAAATAACTAAAATTCACATTTTAACAATTTTGTCTTTCATGTCAATAGTACACATGACACAACATAGAAACTAAAGAATACGCAAAACGAACCCCACTTAAAACTAGGGTGTCTACTTGGCTGGAATAGTAAGGCTTCAACTGCTTCTTGTTTTGGAATATAAAATTACTGTCTAAAATTCGTTTATGGTTTCACCTAACACTGAAGGGAGATGACTCTGTATGTCAGTTAAACATTTTAATCATATTGTTTTTTAAGGAAATAGTAAGCCAAAGAAGCCAAATTTATATTAAACAAGTGTTGGGTACCACATTTAATACATGTTCATTGATAAAATGGTCAATTATAATGTATATTGATTCTCAAGACAATTTTGGTAAATGAACCGAACCATAAGTAAATAAAATATTTGAGATATTCTTGCACTCGTAACATGGCTCCTAACTCATTTCATTCTAAATCTCAATTTACAATAATTATAATTAAAGATATCGATATGATTCACATGGACCAATCATAAATCATCTAGGGTAACATCAATAGACAACCTTCAAGTATGCACACTAGACACCTATCACATGGACATATAAAAAGACTCTTTTGGGCTGGACAAAGCTCTCACAACAATCAAAGGATTAAAGTGAACATATTTATTTAGAAATATGAAATATTTGAAACATTTCAGCAATAAAATGATAATATGAATATGAATGATACAATTATTACTGCAACCAGAGCTACTAAAAACCAAGTTACCCCCTGACATTTCTTCATTGCAATCAGTAATCGAACAAGGAGCCTAGAATGATAATTTATATTACATTTGCAACTTGTATTTTCCAAAGTGTTCATATCATCTGTTTCAGTCATCATTAGCTGTAGAAATGGACGCAAAACAGTCTGTGTTTGTTAATGTCAGCATAGTTCACACGGCAACAACGTCCTATCGTGACCACTGCATAAAAATGTCAATAATTTATGTGTCTTTTAAACCCTGTATGTGTCTATGCAGCACCTAAGGAAAAAAACGGACCCTTTTTTTGTGATTCATATTACTGATCTTTATGATAATTTTGTCGTTTGATCGCATCAAATTTTTTCTTATTCTTTTTTTTGTTGTTGTTTCTCTACCGCATCAGTTACCGGACATATTCTTGAATTAAAGTTAGATTTGAAATAATTTTTCAATTTCAGCCATTTCCACCCGATCCCACCTCTTTCTTACTATGACTGGCTTACTCTTCTATTATTTTGCTTGTTGAGACTAGGTATAGCAAAATTCTCCTGATGAGTCTTATGTAGACTCCTGGTACCTTCGATAACTTTTACACCACTGGGTCGATGCAACTGCTGGTGGACATTTCGTCCCCGAGGGTATCACCAGCCCAGAATTCAATACCTAGGGTGTTGACATGAATATCAATTATGTGGTCATTTTTTTAAAAATCCTGATAAAACATATGCATTTTTCGAAAACTAAGGATTTTCTTATCCTAGGCAAAAATTACCTTGCCCGTATTTGGCAAACTTTTTGGAATTTGGATTCCCAATGCTCTTCAACTATTTTTTGGCTTTACACATATATTGATATGAGCGTCACTCATGAGTCTTATGTGTACGAAACGCGCGCATGGCGTGCTAAATTATAATCCTTTACCTTTGATACCTTTTACACAACTGGGTCGATGTCATTGCTGGTAGACGTTTCGTCCCCGAATGAATCGCCAGCCCAGTAGTCAACACATGTGACCAAATTGTCTACGCCTAAATGTACTTAGATTTTTGATTATTGGCCTAGTTCTCAAGTTGGACCAAATCGGGGTCCAAAATTAAACTTTGTTTGATTTCATCAAAAATTGGATTAATGGGGTTCTTTGATATGCCAAATCTAACTGTGTATGTAGATTCTTAATTTTTTTGTCCCGTTTTCAAATTGGTCTACATTAAAGTCCAAAGGGTCCCAAATTAAATTAAATTTGATTTTAACAAAAATTGAATTCTTGGGCTTCTTTGATATTCTGAATCTTAATATGTACTTAGATTTTTGATTATGGGCCCATGTTCCAAGTTGGTCCAAATCAGAATCCAAAATTATCATAATAAGTATTGTGCAATAGCAAGAAATTTTCAATTGCATAGTATTTAGCAATAGCAAGAAATCTTCAATTGCACAGTATTGTGCAATAGCAGGAAATTTCGTATTGTGCAATAGCAAGAAATTTTCAATTTCACAGTATTGCGCAATAGCCAGAAATCTTCAATTGCACAGAATGGGCAATGGCAAGTATTTTCAATTACACAGTATTGCGCAATGGCAAGACATATCTAATTGCACAATATTGTGCAATAGCAAGAAATTATCAATATTCTTTGAAAATTTGAGTTATCTTTCTTTGTCCAGAATAGTAGTTGGATCAACTTAAATCATTGTTTTATACAATGTATATTCACTTTTACTACCAACTGATAAATTAAAACAATTTTTACTATTCAGTGATAACAAGCACTTTTTTACATTTTAATATTTAATGATTTATTTAAATGAATAGTTATTGTAAGGGGCCATTAGAAATTTGAATTGAGATCAGTTTTGGAATAAGGGAAAGGGGATGTGAATTTTTTTTAATTAATTTTCAACAGCATAGTGAATTGCTCAAAGACAAAACAAAAAAAATAAGTTCATTAGACCACATTCATTCTGTGTCAGGCCATCTCTTTGATTTCTTTCAGTGCAGTCATCCAACTGAATGCCTTCAAGTTGTCAACCCCCCCCCCCCAGGGTGACTGGGGAATAGAAATATGGTCACTTGATCTTCTCCCGACCGGCAGTAAAACGCTTGTCGAAGTGGGGCGTCCGTTTGGCTGTGCGGGATGTATCAAGTTCGCAGTCACGTGCGGTCAGAAGGGGGACGTTAAATCCGAGGCCTCGTGTGAAGAGAGTGACACGCTCTTTGCACGTTAAGAACCCTTGCAACAACTGTTTTGAGGGGTCCGTAGGTGGCCTGTTGCAAGGCAAAATTTCTGTCCCTATCCAATATATTCTCATTTTCCAGTGGCAGTCCAAATTTCCCCGACCATCATCCTAGATGGCCTCTATTACAACAACCCACCTATTGTATTTATTGTGAACTTGTTCTCGTCCTGAATATGCATGAAATATATGCCACTGGACGATAAGCAACCAACAATCAACTATTCAGTGATAACAAGCACTTTTTTACATTTTAATATTTTATGATTTATTTAAATCTATAGTTATTGTAAGGGGCCATTAGAAATTTGAATTGAGATCAGTTTTGGAATAAGGGAAAGGGGATGTGAATTTTTTTTTATTAATTTTCAACAGCATAGTGAATTGCTCAAAGACAAAACAAAAAAAATAAGTTCATTAGACCACATTCATTCTGTGTCAGGCCATCTCTTTGATTTCTTTCAGTGCAGTCATCCAACTGAATGCCTTCAAGTTGTCAACCCCCCAAGGGTGACTGGGGAATAGAAATATGGTCACTTGATCTTCTCCCGACCGGCAGTAAAGCGCTTGTCGAAGTGGGGCGTCCGTTTGGCTGTGCGGGATGTATCAAGTTCGCAGTCACGTGCGGTCAGAAGGGGGACGTTAAATCCGATGCCTCGTGTGAAGAGAGTGACACGCTCTTTGCACGTTAAGAACCCTTGCAACAACTGTTTTGAGGGGTCCGTAGGTGGCCTGTTGCAAGGCAAACTTTCTGTCCCTATCCATTATACCCTCATTTTCCAGTGGCAGTCCAAATTTCCCCGACCATCATCCAAGGTGGCCTCTATCGTAACAACCTACAAATGTATTCATTGTGAACTTGTTCTCGTCCTGAATATGCATGAAAAATTTGCCACTGGACGTTAAGTAACAAACAATCAATCAATTAAATATCGAATCATGACTGGTATCTGCACGATTGTCTCTTAGCGCATTTTCTGGTAAATCAATGATATTGTTAATTTCAGATTCATCAACCCCAGAGCAGATTTTAAAGTGTTTTGCTAAGTCAATTATGCACTGTACACTCTCTTTAGACAATTCAAATGTGTCAGATATTTTTAAATCATCAAGAAAAACCTTTTCACCTGAAATCGTTACATTCCACATACCAGAGGAATAAAAAGTATGTTTTGATAAAATTCTGTTGCCATTAACTAAACAACCATTTAAGTGTCCTAACCTTATATGTATTGAAACTTGCATAAGAGGTAAACTGAAACAAACCACAGCTTTATTTAAGAAAAAAGGAACGTTTTCCAGTATAAATTTACCATTTTTTTCATTTTCATTCAGATGTTACCTATATTGATAACTTTTCAACATTTAACTGTTAATTTAACAACTTTTTTTATCAATAATTATTTTCTTAAATGTATTGATACTTGTATTAGAAGGAAACTTGAACAAACCACAGCTTTATTTAAAAATTGCAACATTTTTCATATTCATTCCGGCCTTCTGACTTTAGTGCAAATCAGCAGTTGTTTCGTGTATTTGAAATGTAAATTATCACGTCAACTCTAAATAGATAAGATGGATGAACTAATAGCTTATCGTTTAACGTCCAGTGGCATATATTATAGATTCATCAATAGGGGAGAACACTATACAATTATGGCCCGTTGAAAAGTGGAATATCTAAAATTGTCAACACGAGAAGGTTATTTCAACGAGGGTGCAGGCCGAAGTGATATAACTTTTAAGGGTTGACAATTTTGGATATTCATCAATTCTAAGGGGTCACAATTGTTTTATTATACCGAACTAACAGTGTGAGGGCATTTCGAACACGTTCTATATAACTTTTCATAGCAAGACAAGCTGATGTTTGAAAATACATATTTGTTCTAGAATTTCTAGAATGTACAACAAAGGTAGATCTTTTTGTAAAATATTGATGGCCCTGAAAAGGACCGTTACTTGATAGAAGATATCATCAGCTGCTAGCACTCTATCCATGTCCAGTGCCTTATTTCCTCGTTTCTCGGTGTCCTGTCAGTGTAACGTGAACGCTGCCATCTTATTTATTTACGTCTGTGACGTCATTTTCATGGGAGGAAACTAGAGTGCAAATTTAGATACGAAAAAGGTTATTCGCCGGTGAATAGTAGGGTTATTCACCGCTGGTGTAAACTTTTAGGGTTATTCGTCCTGTTTCGCAATTGGATGAAAAACAACTGAATTATTCCATGTCACGTGATAACGTTTTACCCAATAGAATTGTTTAAAATATATGTAAGGTATAATAGTATACAATTACAGTCTTTTGATGAGGTAAGTGTGTAGTTTTATTGACTTTTGAAAAACTGATATTCACTGAGGCCAACGGCCGAAGTGAATATCAGTTTTTCAAAAGTCAATTAAACCACATATTTACCGAAACAAAAACAGTAATTGTTTTATTCCATATTCCGAGAGAAATGTATGTAATGGCAATTATTAACCAAAACCAATTGTACATCAATCGTTTTTTTTACCAAAATAGTGCAGGTAAAAGCACGCGACGTTATGCGCGGTGAATATCCTTTTTCCGCAGGTGAATATGCTTATTTATTCAAAATCCTATTCATATAGAAAAACCTACTAAAGTTTTATTAATATGGAATAATAGTTAATATTTAATTATGAAATTGGCATTCATACCACATCTTCTTTTTTGCAAGGATGTACATCTGTATATTTTCGTCTTTTTCTTTAAACGACATAATTGAAAATATTAGAACATAAATGAAAACGGAAAAGACCATTCTTTAATGATAATATTTTAGTTTAAGCTTTATCTGTACATTTCTTTTCATTTCAATTCATAAAACTTTGTTAAATAATTAATAAAGAATGTATCAGTTGTCCTTGAACGTTCGTATTTCACGGGTCGCCATATAATTAAATTAAACGAAACTAAGATTTCTTAATTTGTATTAGTTTGTCATGTGACGTATTAAAGTTCAATCCGTCAGCAAGGTCGATCGGTACTATCCGTCCGATCAGTCAATTACTTATCTGACGGATTGCTGACGCGAACTTGAATGATCGGTGACTGATTGGTCACCGCTGATTGATCGCTAAAACAGTAACGCCTACGGTTGCAAGTACTGTATCAAAACTACTGAAATTTTGTTACGTATCAATATTTTGAATAAAAGGAGGACATGCTTGCACCCTTAATGTACGTGAACAAAAATGTATTGTTATTGTATTGCACATTGAATCCTCACACAACATATATGCTTGCTTTACTATGCGGGTATAAATCATGTAAATGGTTTGTAGATTTCCAAATTTAAGTGC
This sequence comes from Mytilus galloprovincialis, assembly GCA_037788925.1. Lineage (NCBI taxonomy): Eukaryota > Metazoa > Mollusca > Bivalvia > Mytilida > Mytilidae > Mytilus > Mytilus galloprovincialis. The sequence goes on from CM075338.1 coordinate 36,190,493, forward strand.
ACACATGGTCAGATTTGGTCAATGCGATCAAATAATTTTGTTGTACAATTGAGCACGAGGTATCAACACTAATGAAATTTTGTTACGTATTAATATTTTGAACTAAAGGACATGGTGGCACCATAAATGTATGCGAACAAAAAGTTGTTCTTATTGTATTGTAATATTGCTATCCATTGTATTATACATTGAATCCTGACATAAAAAATATTGCTGATTTACTATGCGGGTATATAGATTTACAAAGTATAGTGCACATATGGTCAGTTTTGGTCAATGCGTTCAAATAATTTAATTGTTCAAGTCAGCATGAGGTATCAAAACTACTGAAATTTTGTTACATATCAATATTTTGAATAAAAGGAGGACATAATTGCACCCGAAATGTATCCTGTATGAAATTTTGCATCCGTTTATTAGGCGTAAATGAGACGTCATTTTATAAAAATTACAAGCGTAAAATATATTAGAACACTAGTAACCCGAATTTAACTTGATCGGACAAAAACGCATTAACGCTGTTTAAATGAGATTAATCGTCATTTGATAAAGATTGACAAAAATTAAAAATCATTTTTAATTTATTTCAATGCATATCAAATCATTTTAATGCCAGTCAAATAGATTCGCTTGCAGTCGTTCAATTTAATTCAAGTTGGCGGTAAGTTACGTCAAACAAATAGGCCACGCCCCCGTTAAACTATTTCAAACTGGTATTAATTCGTTTTAAACCCGAGCTTTTAACAGGTAAATCACTCAAGCAAAACAACATCGATGGATCTTTCGTTTATTTGTTTCAAACTTTATCGACTTATATATATATATATAAATGCGTGTATTCTTATTAAAGTCATATACTTCACAATTTAAACAAATAAATGATCAATACACGTAACATATAAGGAATTTAAATAAAAACAATAAAATATTGATGCACGGTTTAAAAAATTCAAAACTTGTGAATCTGTTAAAAATAAAATTGTTAGATGTTTAACATATTTTTAATTTGCCCAAAAGCAGTAGATCTTTATCTCACATATTCGTTTCAAAACTTGCTGAGTGCTATGAAAACTTGTGACATATAAGTAATGTATGGTCCATTGCAATGACTTACGAAACTTTAGGTGTTCCTGTATATTTCCGTTTCTCTTTTTCTGTCTTACTATAGTGTACTCGTAAATTAAATATAGACACGGAAATTAAAGTAACTTACAAAAATTATTTATTTTTCACATAGTTTAAATCGATGTATCTTATATTTTCGGTCAACAACAAATATTCCCTAGCTGTATATTGATATATGAAATAGCTTGTAATAAAAACAATGTTGTGTTAAATAATAAATTTAATGAAGATACTACTGACATTTGTTGAATTTAATAAACAGTTAAGTCTTGCACAACATTGTAAATGAAGGAACAGCTCAATAAACTTTTAAAACTGTGTCAAATTGTAATATCGGTCACTGACGCGAAACGGGCGTAAATTGTGGAAAAGCAGCACAATATACGAAATTGTAAATTGTGGTTCCGATTTTGTACAGGGATTAGTGTGCTGTCATGCACCGTGACGTACACAAAGTCTTGCTATGAACATATATTCTGTTTATATGAGATAAATTTTAGTCTGCGATAACGATGGGTTGGTTGATTTAAGTTTTACAACCTTCACTTGCTCTAAGTCGACATTATCTTACGTCTAATGCATTTAAAAAAAAACGTATATTTACGTTTAGGGCATTTAATATAAGTCTACCTACCAAATTAAAATCAACATACACATTATTAAAATAAACAAGAATGGAAAAGAAACAATTATGCATTGTTGCTCTGATATAATTTTTATTAACTATATTTGAGCGGTAATGTCTTAATAAAAACTAATTGTCGTATACATAAAATATTTCATCTAGATGCTTTCGTTGAAGTTCGCGTTACATATCAAAATGAATTTCATTGGTTGGACCGTTTGCAAACTTTCAATCCAGGTGTTCTCATCGAGGTCCGCGTTCATGTTTCAATTCAATACACAATATTTCATCTAGGTGCTTTCGTTGAAGTTCGCGTTACATAGTAAAATTAATTTCATTGGTCGGAATATTTGCAAACTTTCAATCCAGGTGCTCTCATCGAGGTCCGCGTTCGTGTTTCAATTCAATACACAATATGAAGTCCAATATGGTAAAAAAAAGAATTTTAAACTCTACGATGTCCGAGTAAATAAATAGAATTTAGAAAATAAAACACGTTTACGATTCTTCCAACACAATAAACTTCCAACACAACAAATATACTATCCTTTTCGCCGATGAATAATTATAACTATAATATAAGAAATAGGATTTGTATACTATTCAATCTGGGAACAGTATACCTAACAATATATATGTTCCTGATTTGATTTATTCCTCGAGAAAATAAATTTGATTTATTCACTTAAATCAATAATTGATCAACTTGAACTTTGAAAAAGTTACATTAATATATCTTTTCGCATCCTTTAATTTAAGGTAATTAAATCCGAAAAACTGAATAAAATTAATTGTATTATTTCATTAAGATTCTTTATTTCTTAACGGTTTGAACGGTAAAAAGAAAGATATTTTACATATAATATTAACATACAGATTTTGCGTATGACCAGTTTGCACAAAGCGAGCAACAAGAATGAGAGATTGGTGATCAGCCTGGAGAACATACTTTTATGTATATATAATTCAAATTAATTTACACAAATTTTTCAAAACACAATATTTTTTGAAATAAATAAAGTGCCCAATTTCGAAACATTTACTCGGCTTACATAGTTAGGTTTAAGAAAAGTTCTTCTACTTTCTGTTAGAGTTGTGCAGTTTAGAATATAGTGAAATACATCAACCTATCTCTTGAGAGTTACAAAGTACACAGTACCTTTCCTGTCTCATAATTCTACGCCATCTACCGGTTGCTATAGGTAACCGATGATTTCCAGTTCTAAACATATACAACGTTATCTTATCTTTATAACGTAATAAGTCTAAATATTCTGCAAATTCAAAGATTTCTTTAAACCGTTTTTAACATAATACTTTTGGAGAATATTCCATTTCTGATTTCCAAGTCTGCTGAAATTGGTAAAAAAATCTCTGTTTAGTGCTCAACTTTAACCCTTTTGGATTATAACTATAGTTACTCTGCTTTAACCAAATATTTTAAAATACATATTTATTCAAGATATTTTTTATACAAATCAACCAATCGAAAGTAAATCCACCATCTACGTTGAGTTTATAAATATATCTATATAATTTACTATCGGAACTGTTTACAATGTTAGACCAAAAAGATACCATACGGTGTTCCACATATACTGACATAGGATAAGCGCCTAGCTCTCCATAAACCATAAAGCTTGGGGTTGATTTTTTTCAAGTTTAAGAAAAGTTTACAAAACTTGAAATGCACTTTCTATTGCATCAATAAAACTAAATCTCCAAATTTCACAGCCATATAGCAATATAGGCCTTACAATCTTATCAAAAAGATCGTACTGACATTTAATTACTAGTAGATTAACTAAAATAATTGATTCGATATTTTTGTTAATCAATCGATAAATTGAAGAACTGAATGGAATAAAAACATAAATAAAGAAAATATTTGTTTAACGCCATTATCTTTAATATCCTACAGGTATACTAGCCAGGAGACTGTACAGTGGCGGATGCGGGTTTTGTTCCGTAGATAAGACCTCCCGTTTGTTTGACGAAATTAGTTTTCAATTGGGACATATGGTTTGAAACCCCTCTTTTCTGTGACCAGTGGTTGTCGTTGTTGTTTATATTTTTCTACAAGTGTTGTACATCAATCAGGCCGATAGTTTTCTTGTTTGAATTGTTTTAATTCATATTTGTAATTTTGGGAAATTTTATAAATGTTTAAGCGGTTAGGTTTTCGCTCGTTGTTGAAGGATGTACGGTGATCTAATTCATTGGCAAGTACACCGTATCTTCTTACATTTATTCGTTAAAGGGAAACTTCGCAAAAAAATCAAAAATTGATATTATGTCCATTCTGTATAAGAAGGCTTAAATTTATAGATATTAAAGTTTTATTCCGCTAGATAAGAGATCAACATCGATTTTAAATTTTGAGTATCAATTTTCTACGCTCCGCCATTTTGTCATCTTCTACGATTATAATCACGATATGTCTATAAAACACAAAGAACCAAAACTACAGTAACCGATGTAGTCGTAATTGCGTGTCGATATCTTGTCAATCGTACGATTGTTTTATCTGACTAACTATAAACTTGATACGGAAAATGCTGAGGGAAAATGACCATTATTATATATCTGTTATTTTTAAACTGTTAATATTGGAATGAGTTAAAAAGTCAAAGTTCAAATAATAAATAAGTGTTCCTGAAAATTGTTTTCATAATTCTTTAAAGTAATAAACTTTATTAAAATAAATTCTGATCTTTCCTCATCTGATCACCAGCATGGCTAAAGGTATTACTCCCAAAGGTATTGTGAGGGGTGTGAGGACTCAGGTGACACGTCCAGGTATTCAAGCGATTTCCTGTCGGGCTTGCATGTTCATGCATCGTTTCACTTCTGTAGGTATTGATCAGTGTACACGGCAGACTAATAACTTTCCATTTTGAACTATCAGGTGTATAATACACATCTCTGTCTTGTGTGTCCGAAAGTGATATGATACCAATAACTTAACTCGTACGCTTGTTTATAAATAACATTTCTGGTGTAAAGAATATTATTTATGAAAATATAAAAAATACCACAAAAAAAAAAAAAAGATTTGAAGAAATAAAAATCTATATACATATTTTTTCCGAGGGTTAATTTGGGAAAATGTAATTTGTCAATAGTAAAGGACAGACTGGAACATACCAAAAATATTGATTTAAAAAATGTACGCACTTGTCGATGTTGGCTTATACGCCTGGATAGAAAGTTACGGAACTATAGTGCAATTCAAAATATATACATGTATCAGACTATATTGTATACCAAAAGAAGAAGAAGAAGAAGAGAACCAGTTTGATTTAAATACAGGTCGATATATATCTTGCTTTGGTTCATCGAAGTTATGAACATAGTAGTAAAATCCCAGTTTTATATATCAATTAGATTGTTCTCGAATAAAGGAAGAAATTCGTCATCATCACAATTGTTCCGACATTCATGTAAAATATATGCAACTGGACGTACACTAATAATCCCAAAGGGGTGTGAGTATTTTCTAGGAAAACTATTGAGTATTAAAGTTTCAAATCAATTTCGGGATTTATTTTCTTTCTTGCCGTGATATGATAGCAATTTAAAGAATAAACTGCTTATCCGCTTTAGTGGTATTCTTGCCAGTTGAACAGCCTTATAAGTTACATTCAAAAATAGGGAAAGATGACATAAAATTCGTTGTCTTTTGTTTTTGAACATCGTTGGTCAAATAGATAGAGTATTATACGTTGTGAGACGAGGACTATTTCAACAAATACTATAAATACAAGTGGAAGTTTTCGTTTTTTGCAATTTGAGAGTAAATGATGTATCAAACGTTCAAGAATACGCATGTAAAATGTGTCACTGGATATAAAAAAAAAATCAATCTCAAAACCTACTTCCGTATGGAACTTCCCCTTTCAGTGACCTGCAAATTTAACAGATGATACACTTTATAAGATTTACATGTCCAACAACGACCCACTGCTCTACATGTGTTACTGACAGCCTAAGATAGTAATTCTTCTGTTAGGTTAATTCTCTTTCGAACAATACCAGAAAACATGGAAAATAAGTTCTTTAAATTTGGACTCTGGAATTAACACCATTTTTTCGTGCGACAAACTTTATTTCTGCCGGGCGATGAGCAGACATGGGCAGAAAACAATAAACAGATAGGTTTAATATTTGTTCATTCATTTAACATGTATAATATGAATACGATTGTACTTTAAAAAACTTATATAGTTAGTTTCAAGAACAACCGGGTTCAGACAAACTGTTCTGAAATCGATGCTGCTACTAATGCATTCACCCAATTCAATATTACCATCAAAGAGAGTAAATTCGTGGCAACAAAGACATTCTGTTAATAACGGCATAAGTATGCATTTAGTACACGAACACCAATCTGTGTTTTAAAAACTAGCGATGGTTGCTAAGGATATCTTGATTTCGGGAACTTTCTGCAGCTTCCATTTCATGGAGCTCTTCTTCTGTATACTCTGGCTCTAGTGCGTACCCAAAATGACCATACTCGTCAAAATCTGACTCTTTTGACTGACTGGAACCACTGTTATAGTACTATCATTCTCCGAACAAGACATTTTTAGTTTATATGATTTTATGATAAATTTTTGGACCATATATAAACTGTTCTATAAAAACAAGCACGCAAAAATCATAAGATAGACATATAAGTAATATGTGAGTAAAGTTAATTGAATCATTTAAGTTAATATCCTTTGGTCTCGAATGTAGTTAACTAATAAATGTGTTTTATAGGATAGCTCAAATCCTCATCCAAATAATATAATCTAGTATATGACATAACCCCTTCCTACTACACCGAGTTTTAATGCCAAGCGGTAGACATATTTTAGGTACCAATTAAGTAATTGAATGAGTAATAGATAACAATAATTAATCATAAATGTGCAAAGATTTAAAAACAAAAGTATTTTTTCTTTGTTCGTACATATTATACTCCGCTTCGGTAGAGTTATCTACTTATCTTCAGATAGTTTCAGATATCAATTAATACATGGCTTTCAAAAGTCTAAATGTAAGTGTTCTCGTACATTTTTTGCCTAATAAAGAAAATCAAAATGCTTTGGTAAAGCTATTTCTAATTTCCCCTTTTTAATGAGACTTAAATCAAGGACAAGAGGTGTATATCATTTCATTCTGACACATGAATTAAGTTTCCCGTCTTTAACCGAAAATTGTTTATTACTTAGTAAATTAATTTATTTGAATTGAAATAAATGATACAGCAAATATAATTAAATAATTCCACGGCGATCTATTTTTATTTGTCACAAACTTATATTAGTATTATAGATGTGTATATTGAATGCTCCCTTGTTTTATAATCCACTGATCCGAATAGACAGTCACACCTGGCAAGGTGTGCCCTAGAGGCGTGGTTAAATACCGAAGTGCAAATAACAATTTACCTTTCAACAAGCCATCTACGAGTATTCAATTTGCCACAGAACCGTGAATACACACATCGTATAAATCTAGTCATAGCAGAGATAGTAAAAGGTCAATAAGAGTACACCAACATATTGTCTTTACAGATTATTGTACTTTAATTTGTTCACCTCATATATCAGTCCGAAAATGCATTAATTAATAAATTTATAACTTTTTTGGTTGTCTACAAAAATAATTCGAATATATACGTTTAACATAGAAAATTTATCTCATGAATGTGTACAATTGCACGTCTGTGCGTCTTATCTTCTTATTATCGGATGTTTATTAGATAAACCATAAGTCATCGGCGCGCTTACGATTACGTTTAAATATCATTAAAAACCAAGACTTTTACTGATTGTATTTTAAATCCCGGCATGCAAAAACCAGGAGAAAACGTCACGACCTACAGGAAGTAGTTAATAATTTTTCATTAATTGTTGAATTTCTCCTTTATTACTGGACATATAGCGATAAAACTTTGTAAATATATATATTTTGTCATAATGAACATATTTAAACCATAAGTAAAAAATCGCGAATTTTCCCTTTAAATCATGTAGATCTTCATCAAGTCTAAATAAATAAATGATTTTGAAAATGTATTTATTGATAACTATACAACTTTTAATTCCAAATGATTATGTTTATCTAACATAGAAATATTATCAGCGGAGACATATACACACTAAGTCTAAACTGGTTTAAAATTGTTGTCACATGTATATGTAATAGTGTGTTTTTATGTAAAAAAAATCTGTGAATATCTACCACTACTGTTACCGGCTTAAGAGATCAGCGTTTCTCGCGAGCTTTGAATAAACAAATCCAAACCAAAACAAGTACATCAAATGCATATTTTTAATCACAATATAGAAACACTTAAATTGTAATGAATACATATTTTTATGAATAATTCAATTTTATTAAATCTTTGTCAATCAGGCATGTACAGCAGCATCAAGGGATTGTAAATAAACAATTCCTTATTTACAATTCCTTGGGAGCATGTATTCTTCTATATTGTGACCTTATTTGAACTAAAAGAAAAAGAAGAAGAAGAAGAAGTCTGGAATTATCGCTATCTGTTCAACGGTCTAAAGATTACAGTGTGTTATCGATCTAGGTGTTCTCGCTGAGGTCCGCGTTCTAAATCTTAAGCATTTCATTGGTCAGTAGATTTGCAATCTTTCAATCCAATGTGTTCTCAATTGAGTCCGCGTTCATGTTTCAATAGGATAAACTATATTGTTAGTTTTCTATCCAAGTTAACAAAGTAGATTTTTTTTATCCAAAAAGACGGATTTTTCTACATGTTCTACAATAAATTTGTACAACGATTGAATATTGTTTAATGCATAAATGTCCAGGTCTAGATCGAACTTGCTTTGCTTCGACGAAAGTACGAATATAGAAAAATCACAGATTTATATTAAAACTAGAACGTTCAAGAACAGTTAAAGAAATCATCACAATTTTTTTTATTGTTAGTTATTTTGTACAAATATAACTATAATAAAAACCCGAGGTTGTGAAATAGCACGTGAAATCGCAACTGAGCGTGAATTCATTGGTTCTATGAATACCTATTCTCAATTTCAAGTTCTGCTTCGACATCATTGTAATATATGTCACTGGACGTTAAAACTCAATCCTTAATTTCGTCTTCGTCAAATAGTGCTGTTGGTTTCTTTTTATTATTACATACTAGTATACATGAATACACCACAAGTTATTCCTATGTAATGTCATTTACTAGATATTTAGTGCAAAGTAAATTTTAAAGATGAAAGTCGTATTGGTTCGATAATGCTTCAAAATAAATATAAACTGAGAATACATGTATAACTGCCATATTCCGAATCCCCGACATTCATTAGTGTAAATGAAGAAAAGATAACAATGATCGGTATCTGTATGAATCTACGTCTCAATCAAGCTTCATACAGATGTTACAGATTATTCAAGATTTACAACTTTTCTTGAATATGATTGCCAATAGAATAAATCATGCAGGAGATTTCAAACTAGCCCAATTAATTTGTGTGTGAACTATAACAACTGAAATCGTAATTCTGGTGTAGTGTATATTGGTCGTTTCTATAACATGAAGGCGTATGGCAACCATACTACCATACTTAGTTCAAAAGTACACCACAACCCTTTTCTTTGTGCATAATACGCTCAGGAACATACATCTTACTATTTTGCATGGATTGGTAGTAAATGTAACTTTTTAACTGTAGTCCATTTGACATCAAAGTATCATACGGAGGCTAGGATTTATAATTCGGCTAGTCTGGATGACTTCGTACAATACCCCCGCTCCGCATACATAATTTAAAGTTGAGATCCTTTAGTTTGCATATATATGGATATGACATTTAAATTTCGTATTGCTTAGTTCAACCTGCAACACATTTTATTTGATGTCACCAATGGTAAACATGTAAAATGAAACAATAACTTACTATAATACCAATATAAACTTTTGTTGTATGATTATACAAACCGAAATCACTACTAGACAAGGTGTTGACACGCTCAAATTAACAAAATTGTGTTTCAAAGAACCAATGCACCAAATTGATTTCATAGAATTTAGTTTAACATTTAAACCAGTTCAAGGAATGTATTACTTGACAAGAACAATTAAAATGTAGGACAAATTCGGCTTACAACACGAACTTTGTTCAAAGAATAGTACCAAATATGTGACAAAAAGACGGGTATGTAACAGAGGTATCGCAATCACTGATGGATTGGTGGACAGTTACTGTTTGTTCAACGTTCAGTGACAAGTATCTCATGTGCATATTGCAATACCAAATTAAACTAACTTTGAGCAGACGACAAAAGCGGAATTGTGACAAATTTTATTTCCTAGTGTTATTTAGGAAGTCAAACATGTATATGGAAAGTAAATTTTACTATTATTTATTGAACAAGATAAGAGGATCAGTCACTATTATTTATTGAACAAAACAAGACTGAGTCCAAAACCGCTAAAAGAAGTTAAACCCGATGAATGACACTCCTTATTGCTGAATTTGGGTTTGGCTGACCTACATTTCTATTACGTTTTAAAACAATTATTCAAATTAAATATTATACAATTATTTTACTGGGTTTTTTTTAGGGGGGGGGGGGGGGGAGTCATTTAATTTTTTCCAGAACATGTTATAATAGTTAATATCCGAGCCATAAAATACATGTATTATATCTGGCATGGTCTCAGATTATATTCTTTGTTAATATTTGTTAATATGCATCCTTCATTTAAAGTCTTGTTTTTCTTATAACACTTTACATCGTATATCAGGGGCACTGCCGAAAATAATCTTTCAAAAAGCAAATCTAAGTTGTAACCTTTAGAACTTGTATGTCTGATAATTTGCTCACATGACAAGAAATTTTACAATAAACATTGGTCACGCACGATAGATTCTGATGTATGACACGTGCCGTTACAATAGCCAGTTTACACGTATCAGCGCACACATGTTTGTCGAATAGGCCAGTTGATTGGAGGAAAGTTACCGAAAACCACGCCTACCTTTAATTAATACCTAATCAAACGCCTTTGACATAAACATAAATAATACATGGGTAAGATTACAGAGATTTTGTTGCGTATTCAATATTTGAAAAAGTTTAAGACTCTTGATTCAAACTTAAAATTATAGAATATGCTCGTAATGCATTTTCGCAATTTCGTTAAATTTAATTTTATACATAATTTCACCTACCTGGTGAGGATAAAATACAAAGGAGTACGTTCAGTAAGACCCCTTTTTTGCCCCAAAATATAGCAGTTTAACAAAGTTGTGATACTGTAATCGTTAAGCTATTTATTGGAAAGTAGAATGATTCTGCTACATAAATATGGGCTGTTTTTGACAATACATGGCACATATATCGGATACTAGCATCATAAAGTCATGCTAAATTACTGAAATCTTCACAATTTTAGCATTTTAGTTAAATTTTAGATGGTTTCTGTCTAAAATGAAAGTGGCCGCATTCGTGTTCATTCATAATATTGAAACGTAAGTTGTATTTGATGATAATACATAATATATATAAAGGTTGAGGATGAACACGGATGCGGCCACTTTCATATTTGACGAAAACCATCTGAAAAGTGACGATTTTTGGTAAATTTGATAATTTTTTCATATTCAAGCTTGAATCGGAGCGTTTTTTTAAAATGACTAAATCAGTTAAAATCTTTCACAAAAACTAATTGAATCAATTGAAATATATATAGACACTTAAGTGTTTTAAAAGTGTCTAAAATATTTCGTCACATGAACTTGAAAATTGAGGCCAAAATCGGCCCTTACTGGACCTATACTCCTTTAAAAAAAAAATTGCAAATTACAACTATTTCGAATTAAATGGTTGTGATAAATGGGTATCAAAATGTAATAAACAAAAAAAACAAAGACCAGTTTCAACAAGAATGCTTTGTTTTTAATTGCAGAATCGCATAAAAAATTCATGTTATCGTATTTTCAAAAACAATTAACAATTTGAAAACTGCTTTTCATTTTTACCTTACTAAATTCATATATTACGCAAATACGCATATGTGGTAGTCGCCACTTGCCGCTCAGTGAGTCTAGAAGGTGGTAGGATATACAGAGAAGACAGAATATGTCGTCTCTGTGACACAAACAACATTGATGACGAGTTCCATTACATTATGAATTGTAGAACATTTAAACTATAGAAAGAAGGAAATGTTCACGGAACTACTGTTAGTCAAACCCTAATATATCTTTAAAGTTGATCAACATTTTAACTCTTCAAATATTGTAATATAAGAAAAACTATGTAAAAAATATAAATGTGAAAGTCAGCTCTCCATGTTAATTTAATTGTATCGTTAACACATGCATGTAATAATTTTACCTTATAGTTATGTTTATGTATGTTCTTGAGAACTAGTAATTGATTTTTTATGAGAAATAAAGTATTCGTATTCCTTTAAATCATAAATTACAGTACACGAAGACAGCCTAAGGGTAAAGTACAAGTGAATATATCATAAAGATTATATTGAATCCTCATCCGTACGCGTCCTTGTAAATGCAAAACTCTGGATTTTACTTGGTTCAATGTTCAGTGGTAAGTATTTCATACATGCGCAGGTCCTGAGACAGAAAATCGAATTATTCATTCACTTATGGTCTTCAAAAATAACGATTGCGGGATGATGGACAGGAAGACTTCAAGCGTAAGAGTGTGAACTAGCTGTCAGTAACTTAAGTACTCTCAGATCTTTTCTTGCTAGTGTCTTTTCTGTTGTTCTGGTACACAAGTGAATCTTTCATTGTTGAAGACCCTTTAGCGACTATAAAAGATGAACAGGAATAAAAACGCTGACCATTGATAATTTGTATTTTTGTTAAGCATTGACTTTGTGTGCGATTACTGTCCCGTGTATGTTTACTCCATATTCCTTTATTTTCTATATAAACGTTTGTCTTGACAGTAAGTTGACACGACTTATGACGTTACGCCACGAGTTATCGTTCCTGACGTTATCGAATAACGTTCACACAAACAAGTCAATGCAGCCGGTTCTGCAATCACAAAGTGATTAAATAATAAAAAAAAATATTTTTGGAAACTATTTGACATTTTTATGGTAATTTTTTCTAGATGCAGAGTGTCGAAAGTTTGAATGCAATACGTAACGGTAAACGTTTTGACATAAGTTGCTTTATCGTGTTCCAGCAATTCTTCTGCTCATTTTTAACAACCTTTAAAAATGAATAACTATATACTTTTAATTTATATTCTCCTTTTTATAATATTTAAGCATCTGCACGATTTATCTATCTGTTCTTATGAAAAATAGACTGAGTTTTATCACTTTATTTCATTCTTAGTTTATTTTGCAATAAATACTTTTCATGATGCACGCTGTATCCTCATGAAATTTTGTTTTGAAAATAAAAATCTTACATGTATCTTTAGAAACTTAGGATGATGTGTAAAAAAACGGGAATTCGTACAACTATTAATTCGTGTTAAAATGGTCGTCAAAATCACCGCTCGGACAAAATGGAAAAAGGAAATTGATTTGGATGAGAATACGGATAGAATAAGTCGAAAAAGTACAATACAAGCAGACTTTGAAACTCAAACAGAAAATAGTTTGTTAGTATGGAAATCCAATGTAAAAAAAGTGGTTTAACTTGGTTATTTTGCCGAATAACATTCTATGTGTTCCAAATGTAAACAGTCTCATAAAACCGTTATAGTTTCGGAAACATTTTAAAAAAAAAGTGCTAGCTAGACCAAGTTTACACAGGACATACAGTAACATCGGAATCAGGCCTGAGAAGGTTACCGTAGGCTGAGAAATACATAGAAACTTGATTCGGAAAAAAACAAAATAAAAAAAATACAGGTCCCGTTAGAGTCTGATTAAAGCCAGTCCCAAGTATCCACTTGCGTCTATAAACGCAAGCTAATAGTTGGGACTAGCTTAAGTCACTAAGTAAGACTGGTTTCGTTATAAAAAAAAATCTCAAAATTTACAAGCAAACGACTGACTTATTAGTATTCAAATAGCAGAAAGAGACTGACATAGCTAGATCTTGAAATCATTTAGATTTTCTATTCGTGTTAATTTCCGCTTGCATGGGTACTCGCTGGTAGTGTAGTTTTTTTGTGTGTGATTTGAGTTGGAAAAGATGTACATGTATAAGTTCGGAGACAAAACGACTAAAAGAGAATTAACATAGTTGCCTTGTTAGGCCATGGGGGGCAAATTGCTCATAATATACCCTCATTGTCCAGTGTCAGTCCAAATTTTTCTCAAACATTTTCCCGGATCGGCTCTATTACAAAACCTACCTATAGTATTGCATTCAAGTTAGTGTTAACTTGTTCTCGTCCTGAACATGCATGAAATATTTGCCACTGGACGTTAAGCAATCAACAATCAATCCTACAATTTACACCCGTTACTTGAAACTTTAGTTGTTAAAATTTAAATCATTGCCTATAATTTTTTGAAAGAAATCGACAAAATACGAACATTTAGGCAATTAGAAATATCATACGTTACCGCTTGATAATTATGGAAGTGGGGTAACATGAGACTTTATTTATAAAAAGTACATTATATGAACTGCATATTCAAAAATATGTTTTGTCACCAATATCCTAATAGAGCACGTATCATCATGCTGTTTCACCCGTGTCCGTTCTACCGTCAAGCGCGCACTTGGTGTATACATATAGGGTTTATACGGCTTATTATTAAGGACTGAGTGCTGTCTTTTTGCTTCAGGTTTAAATTATGTACCTGGTGTTACCAAAAATGTACTCATATTAAAGGTGCATATTTCGTCTTGGTTTCCTTTATTTTTTGTTCATGACAGGTTGCTGGATTAGACGTTTTGATAAAATATAAAAGGCAAGCAGACTCCGGCTTACATCTCCTACATGTGGAATTTCAAGCTGAACCTTTTATATTTCGCATTTGCCGTTTGTTTTACTTAAAGAATGCATGTATAATCTCAAGATTTGTTTCGTAAATAATTTTCCACAAATACACTGTTGAACTTGTGTGAAATTTTGCATACAATTTGCACTGTTTGTCCGACTTACTGAGCTTGTATTGTATTGTCCCGAACATGCATGAACTATTTGCCACTGAACGTAAAACAACCATCAAAAACCGAGCAATTATAAAACTGTTTCTTGAATCATATTTTCAAAGTACTATATTTCTGCATGGATGAAGCAACGACACCACCATTGCCTTAAATGATGGAGTAAAAAACTCAGTAATTCAAATGAATCACACGTGAAATTTTTCATGATATTTTCACGTGAACTTTGCAAAAATATGAAGGTATTTTTCATGATTTTAATTAAATTTTAGAAAAAAGATATTATTTTAATAATGTTATTTTTAAAAATAACGTGCATGTGACGTGTACCAAATTCCGGTGATTTATGCATGAACCATTATCATAAGTTTCACGTGTAACCAACCAGTATAAGCAAGTTTCAAGTATTTCAAATGACAATTTACACTTAGACTATAGCCAGCCACACAGTAGGACAGTAAATGAACAAAAGACAAATAAATCAGAAACATGCATGGATCACGCAAAAACATGCAGGGGCGACACCGTAGTAATGAGAGTTTGCTTCTTGTAAGACATTCGCCGTGAAAACAATTTGATATGAAGACAAGCCTTTGTTTCAACTTTGTTTTAAAATTTCCAACATAAGGCTGTTACGGCCCAGGTCAATGTTCTTAAGCATCACATATTTTTCTTTCATTTTATTGTTAGCTTTCTTAAATAAATATTCACATATTATAGACTATATTTTTTATAATTTCTATTTTGTTCAATTTCAGTTAAACACTATTTCTGATTTCTTTTTTATAAATTTTAAATGTCTTTTTCTTTTTCTTCATCTTTTTGAAACCATGGTTTTGTATTATTACTGACCAGTTCAGTAAGGAAACAGCTGCTTCATGTTTGCATAAATGTGTTTGTAACCAATCTATAGCTAACATGCTATTATTTCCATATTTTTTATTCCGTGTCTATAAATAGTCTCGATCGGGGAGACAAGATTTATTTTGTCTGTTGGTTGCTTCGCTAGCGTAAACTAATAGATTTACCTCATACTTTGAAGTTAGATGGGGATTGTTTGTAAATAAATGCTTTAATTTTAGTACTCTCTGATGTATTTATGATGGCTTGGTTTGAAGCGAGAAAAGACGAAATATGCGGACTAGTCCTTAAATTAAAGGATGCGAAAAGATATATTAATGTAACTTTTTCAAAGTTCAAGTTGATCAATTATTGATTTAAGTGAATAAATCAAATTTATTTTCTCGAGGAATAAATCAAATCAGGAACATATATATTGTTAGGTATACTGTTCACAAATTGAATAGTATACAAATCCTAGTTCTTATATTATAGTAATAATTATTCATCGGCGATAAGGATAGTATCTTTATTGTGTTGGAAGAATCGTAAAGTGTTTTATTTTCTAAATTCTATTTATTTACTCGGACATCGTAGAGTTTAAAATTCTTTTTTTTTTCCATATTGGACTTCATATTGTGTATTGAATTGAAACACGAACGCGGACCACGATGAGAGCACCTGGATTGAAAGTTTGCAAATATTCCGACCAATGAAATTAATTTAACTATGTAACGCGAACTTCAACGAAAGCACCCAGATGAAATATTGTGTATTGAATTGAAACATGAACGCGGACCTCGATGAGAACACCTGGATTGAAAGTTTGCAAACGGTCCAACCAATAAAATTCATTTTGATATGTAACGCGAACTTCAACGAAAGCATCTAGATGAAATATTTTATGTATACGACAATTAGTTTTTATTAAGACATTACCGCTCAAATATAGTTAATATAGTTAATATAGTTAATAAAAATTATATCAGAGCAACAATGCATAATTGTTTCTTTTCCATTCTTGTTTATTTTAATAATGTTTATGTTGATTTTAATTTGGTAGGTAGACTTATATTAAATGCCCTAAACGTAAAAACTTAAATCAACCAACCCATCGTTATTGCAGACTAAAATTTATCTCATATAAACAGAATATATGTTCATAGCAAGACTTTGTGTACGTCACGGTGCATGACAGCACACTAATCCCTGTACAAAATCGGAACCACAATTCACAATTTCGTATATTGTGCTGCTTTTCCACAATTTACGCCCGTTTCGCGTCAGTGACCGATATTACAATTTGACACAGTTTTAAAAGTTTATTGAGCTGTTCCTTCATTTACAATGTTGTGCAAGACTTAACTGTTTATTAAATTCAACAAATGTCAGTAGTATCTTCATTAATTTTATTATTTAACACAACATTGTTTTTATTACAAGCTATTTCATATATCAATATACAGCTAGGGAATATTTGTTGTTGACCGAAAATATAAGATACATCGATTTAAACTATGTGAAAAATAAATAATTTTTGTAAGTTACTTTAATTTCCGTGTCTATATTTAATTTACGAGTACACTATAGTAAGACAGAAAAAGAGAAACGGAAATATACAGGAATACCTAAAGTTTCGTAAGTCATTGCAATGGACCATACATTACTTACATGTCACAAGTTTTCATAGCACTCAGCAAGTTTTGAAACGAATATGTGAGATAAAGATCTACTGCATTTGGGCAAATTAAAAATATGTTAAACATCTAACTATTTTATTTTTAACAGATTCACAAGTTTTGAATTTTTTAAACCGTGCATCAATATTTTATTGTTTTTATTTAAATTCCTTATATGTTACGTGTATTGATCATTTATTTGTTTAAATTGTGAAGTATATGACTTTAATAAGAATACACGCATTTATATATATATATATAAGTCGATAAAGTTTGAAACAAATAAACGAAAGATTCATCGATGTTGTTTTGCTTGAGTGATTTATCTGTTAAAAGCTCCGGTTTAAAACGAATTAATACCAGTTTGAAATAGTTTAACGGGGGCGTGGCCTATTTGTTTGACGTAACTTACCGCCAAATTGAATTAAATTGAACGACTGCAAGCGAATCTATTTGACTGGCATTAAAATGATTTGATATGCATTGAAATAAATTAAAAATGATTTTTAATTTTTGTCAATCTTTATCAAATGACGATTAATCTCATTTAAACAGCGTTAATGCGTTTTTGTCCGATCAAGTTAAATTCGGGTTACTAGTGGAAGTAATATTGATTTTTAGGCGTAAATGTGCAGTAATCCGGGCGTCAATTGAACGGAATACGAGACGAAATATGCAAATTAGTTAAGCCCGTAAAATGCTTCCAGAAATTGCGCCTACAAATATGACGCCTGGAATTAAACTGACGCCAGGAAAAAAAATACGCCTGGAATAAAAAATGAAGTCAACTGATTTTCAAATAAATAACCCTCCGGTGGATCGCTATCCTTGCCGTGGTCGGAGGGCTTGCGTGTCTCAGTGACCACAAGAGCTATGCCAGCTGGAGCTTCGTCTCCTGGTACGGTTACCCATGCTGGACAGGTCGAAGGGTAGAGACCAGACTAAAGTGATCCGAACATCGTGAGATGCCCGATGTTTTAAATAAAATAGGCTCTCCAACCCGTTTGCCGTGGGTTGCTACCCGTGTCGGTGGTTGACGAGATCCTTGTGGATGAGGGCTATAGCCAGACTCCTTACGGTCAGAAAATACCCGGACGGACGAGACTATAGTTCAATAAGCTGCTTTGGCTTCGAAATCATCTAAACGGGAGGTCGGATGGACCCGGTTCGATCAATCGGCTGGTCATGTCGAGCCCTTCAGTTAATCCTCAACAATAAGCTTTCTTGTAACAATTTTCATAATATACACATGTATTTTAAATTAAGCTATTTATATTTTGGATAACTGAAGAAGGCGATGGCTCATGGGTCAATCAAGTGGTACGCTTTCTATTTCGCTTGATGGATACGCTCTGCTTGAGTATACTATTCTTGGAACATCTGGTGCTTTCCGCAGTGGATCTTGGGTGCTGATTTTGAGGATCAGCTACATTATATTTGGAGCTCGTTTTCAGCATTAGCACTCGATCCCGGTTCGCCACGGAAACACAGCATCGCCCTTGTAGGCACTCCGAGGTGGGTGGATGGCAAGAATGGTGAATCTTTCTCCTTTCATATGGCACAACAAAACAAACCCTCTAAATCAGCTTTAATACATAAGAAAAGAAAATGTGATGATTCAGAGCCCTGTCGGGAAGATGACAGTTGGCCCAGATTTATTGTAATAAAAGGAACAGAAGAAAAACCAATTTCAAAAATATCGCCCTTTGTAATTCACAAACAAATTCAAAGCGTTGCTGGTACTGTTAAAAAAGTTTCAAAAATGAGATCTGGCAATTTGTTGGTTGAATGTTCCAACAAAAGTCAATCAACAAATTTACTTACAATGTCTACAATATCAAACTTTCCTGTTTCTGCCTCTCCTCATAACAGTTTGAACAGCTGTAAGGGGATCATTCGAGACAGAAGTCAATACCTCGGTGACCTTACTGTGGAATAAATCGGTGAGGAACTTTCAAGCCAAGGTGTAACTAATGTTATTAGATTTCAAATTAAAAAGAATGGAAATATAATCAAATTAAATACATATCTTTTGACCTTTAGAACTCCAACTCCTCCTCCATCTATTACTTTAGGTTGCTTCGGAATCAGAGTTGACATGTTTATCCCAAACCCAATCCGATGCTTTACTTGTCAAAAGTTTGGTCATGGAAGCAAACAATGTCGTGGTAAGCAGAGATGCTTCAAGTGTTCTGACGAAGGACACGAGGGAACAAACTGTAGCTCTGAATCTTCTAAATGCGTAAACTGTAGTGAATCCCATTTTTCATCGTCAAGGGACTGCCCTGTTTACCTTAAAGAAAAAAATATAATTAAAATTAAAACAGAAAGAAACATTAGTTACCCAGAAGCTAAACAGATAGCTTCTGTTTCGAATGATCTCCTTGTTTCAAACAGACCATCGTACGCCAGCAAAGTTGTCCGCTCATTCAGTCACGAGAATACACAAACTCGCATGACTTGGCCAATTGATGCGGACAATTTTAAAATGCTGCCTGTTGAAACAGAACCTACCGATAAAATAATAATTCCAAGGAAACCAAAATCTTCCAAAACCAGTACTCAGTCAACTCAATCTTCCTTACAGAGCTCACTATCATCACACAAAAAAAATGAGAAAAAGAAATCAAATAAAAAAGAAACAGTAGAAATACACAATTGGTGCGGTGAATCTGTCTAGGATCTTCCCAGTGACATAGATGATTCTTCCACCTCAAATAGTCTTCCTTCAACTGCATCCAAAAAGTTATCTTCTTCGTCCAATGCAAAGTCTACTAGAGTCCCATCTCCTCTTCGTTCTCCAGAAAAGAAGGATGTCCAAAAGAATACATCCTCTCAGAAGTCTTCTGATTCGAGGTCGAGGCGGAGTAAAACCAGCTGCGTGTGGTCCTGGAGATCGACGACTCTCCTCGCACAACAGATTTTCAACACTTATCGACGAAACTGAAATGGATATCGAAAGTGTTCCGCCACCCGAAAGATCCAAATCTCAGGGTGAGCGAAATAAGAATGCTGGCAAACTCGACAGCATTCGCCCTTCATTTATTAAATAATGACAAATATCATCCAATGGAATTGCCGAGGTCTTAAAATAAATCTTCTCGAGTTAACACTTCTAGTTCAATCATTTTTACCTATTGCATTTTGTCTTCAAGAAACTCATTTAAAAGAAAGTGACAATGTATCTTTAAAAGGATACAACATGTATAGCACATTTTCTAAAGTAGATGAACGTGCTGCAGGCGGATCATCCATTTTTGTGAAGGACAACGTCATTCATAGCACAGTCCAACTCACCACTGATCTGCAAGCAGTTGCAATTCGTTTATCATTAGACAAAACAATTACATTATGTTCGATATATATTCCACCCAATTCAATTATAGATAAAGCAAAACTCAAAAACCTCACTGATCAATTACCCTCACCATTTATACTTATGGGCGACTTCAATGCTCACAATCCATTATGGGGTAGCAATACTCATAATGCCAAAGGTAAGATCATTGAGGACTTTGTCTCTCAAGAAGGATTATGCATTTTTAATGATGGATCTAATACATATCTTCATCCTGGAAACGGGTCTTATTCTTCTATTGATATCACTATATGCGATCCCTCTCTGCTCCTGGATTATTCATGGCGTGTTCATGATGATCTATGTGGAAGTGATCACTTTCCAATAGTACTTGAACATCTTTTTACTTCTGCCCAACAGAGAGTTCCACGTTGGAAACTTGACAAAGCGGACTGGTCCTTGTTTGAGAATCTCTGTCAAGCGGAACTTCAGTCAAAGATGTTTGAGACTGTACATGATCCAATTTTAACTTTTAATACAGTTTTAACGTCAATTGCTGACAGAACTATTCCTAAGACCTCGGCAAATCCTAGACATCCCAGCAAACCATGGTTTGATGACGCTTGTGATCAAGCCATAGGTGACCGTAAAAAATCTGAAAGACGGTTTAGTCAACAACCCACGACGGAAAACTTGAGTAATTTCCGTATTTTTCGCGCTAAGGCACGGCGGACTTGTAGGCAAGCCCGACGAACATCCTGGAAAAAATTTGTCTCGGGGATTACATCTCGCACTCCGATGACAAAAGTTTGGAATATGGTAAATAAAATAAAAGGTAAAAATTCTAAAGCCACTGTAAAACATTTGAAAGACGGCAATGATTTATTAACATCTGAAAAGGATATTGCCAACAAGCTTGGTGAAACTTTTGCGAAATCTTCTTCTTGTAACAACTACAGAGAAGACTTTAAAAAAGTTAAAAAACAAAAAGAAAAAATTAAATTAAACTTTAAATCAAAAAATGGTGAAAATTATAATAAACTATTTTCTCTTGAAGAACTTAAAACATCTCTGTCAAAAGCCCATGATACAGCTTGTGGGCCTGATAATATTCACAACCAACTCTTAAAACACTTGCCAGATTCCTCACTAGACGCTCTCCTGCAGCTCATGAATAACATCTGGGAATCTGGTGATTTACCATCAATCTGGAAGCTTGCAACCGTCGTGCCTATTCCAAAACCAAGTAAAGATCATACGGATCCTATTAATTATCGACCAATTGCTCTTACCAGTTGTGTCTGTAAAACACTCGAACGGATGGTCAATGATCGCCTTGTTTGGTTCCTTGAATCCAATGGGCTATTAGCCAACATCCAGTGTGGATTCCGACAGGGCCGCAGTACTCTTGATCATCTTGTTCGATTCGAATCATTTGTCCGTAATGGTTTTGCGAAAAATGAACATGTAGTGTCGGTCTTTTTCGACCTTGAGAAGGCCTATGATACTGCATGGAAATATGGTATTTTAAAAGATCTATTTGATATGGGGTTGAAAGGCAATATGCCTAATTTTATTTCTAATTTTCTCTCTAACAGACAATTTAATGTTAGAGTTAATTCGACCATGTCTGATCTGTATGATCAAGAGATGGGTGTCCCTCAGGGCAGTATTTTATCTGTTACATTATTTAGTCTTAAAATCAACAGCCTTGTTGAAGTTTTAAAAAGTAATATTGAAGGTTTATTGTACGTTGATGATTTTTTAATATGTTACAGAGGCAAAAATATGAATAACATTGAAAGACAATTACAATTATGTCTTGGAAGAATTGAAAAATGGGCCTCGGAAAATGGTTTTAAATTTTCCACGTCAAAAACGGTCGGGATGCATTTTTGTAACAAAAGAAAATTGCATCTTGATCCAGAACTAACTTTGTACGGCAACCCAATTAAAATGGTTGATGAAACCAAATTTCTTGGTTTACTTTTCGATAAAAAGTTAACCTTTCTACCCCATATCAAAATGTTAAAAGCGAGATGTTTAAAAGCTTTAGATATTTTAAAAGTTGTCGGCAGCACCGACTGGGGTGCTGATCGCAACATTTTACTCAATTTATATAGATCTCTAGTTAGATCTAAACTAGATTATGGCTCTATAGTGTATGGCTCTGCAAGGAAGTCCTACATACAGATTCTCGATGCTGTGCATCACCAAGGTTTGCGTCTCTGTCTTGGCGCATTTAAAACCTCACCAGTTGAGAGTCTGTATGTAGAGGCTGATGAGCACTCACTCTCTGACAGACGTTTGAAGCTTGGACTTCAATATGCTGTCAAACTAAAAGCCCATTCAGATAATCCTGCCTACAGCTGTGTTTTTAATCCGATTTATGCAGATATTTTTGCAAAACATGAAAATAAAATTCCTCCGTTAGGTATACGTTTAAAACCACATTTAGCTTCTTTTGATTTAAAATCTGTTGCTCAAGTTAAAACTTGCAAATGTCCTCCATGGGAACTTCCCAAACCAAAAAGTGATATTTGATCTCCGTGAACACAATAAAAATAAAACAAATCCTCTTTTAATTCAGCAACACTATGCTGAAATTAAAGCCGATTATCTAGACTTTTCAACTGTCTATACTGATGGATCAAAATATGGTGATAGAGTTGCATCTGCTGCTGTCTTCAGGGACAGAGCTGCAACTCTCCGTTTGCCATCTGATGCATCCATCTTTACTGCTGAAGCAGAAGCAATAATTTTGGCTTTGAAATTTATTGCTTCTTCAGATAAATCCAAATTTATTATATGTTCGGATTCACTTTCATGCTTACAAGCTATACGAAATACTAAAATTAAAAACCCAACAATCCTGAAAATTTTATATGTAATGAGGAATTTTAAATTATTCTGAAAGAAATAATATTTCTATGGGTTCCGAGTCATGTTGGAATCCTTGGAAACACAGCTGTAGACCTTGAGGCAAAGAATGCCCTGGGTGATCCTCTATCTAACTGTGATATACCATATACTGATTTTAAATCTAATATTAGAGAATATGTTTTTAATATATTGAAAAATAAATGGAGTAAAAAAGATGATAATAAATTGCATGAAATTAAACCTAATTTAGGCAAACCTTTTAATAATATTATGTGCAGAAAAGATCAGTGTGTTATTACTAGATGTCGTATTGGTCATACTAGAATAACACACGAGTATCTTTTAAAAAATTAAGATGAACCACAATGTGTTCCTTGCAACTGCAAGTATACTATTAAACATGTTTTAATTAATTGTATTGACTTTGCTGATATTCGTAAGAAGCATTTCAATGTCAATAATATGTATGATTTATTTAATAATGTTCCATTTACAAATATTGTTGTTTTTTTAAAAGAAATTGGAATTTATTATAGAATATAAAAATGTTATTATATTTAAATCGATTTTAATTTTTATCACGTTATTTTACTGTTGATTTTTGATTTGTATATACTCAATTTGCTTTAGACAAGAATTTTAGTATATTGAAGGACTTTTTGTCTTATTTTAAAAATATGCTTTAAATTGTAAAAATATTCGAATTAGCTCTCGCCGCGATATAGCCTTTTTGTGCTAATGTGGCGTAAAGCAACCAACACTCACTCACTCACTCACTCAAATAAATAATATTTGAATAATGACAATTCAAATCTTGATAATATACAAATAGTAAATATCATTTCCATTTTTTCTTTAACAAAGAAATAATATAGATTGGTTCTTAATATATATTTGTATGCCCCACCTACGATTGTAGAGGGGCATTATGTTTTCTGGTCTGTGCCTCCGCTCGTTCGTCCGTCCGTCTGTGCGTCCGTTCGCTTCAGATTAAAGTTTTTGGTCAAGGTAGTTTTTGAAGAAGTTGAAGTCCAATCAACTTGAAACTTAGTACACATGTTCCCCATGATATGATCTTTCTAATTTTAATGCGAAGTAAACTTGAACCATCTTAATTTCTTTTAAAAATATTATATTTTTTTTGTAAATTTTACCCCTTTTTGATAATTTATTCTGATGGTACCTTAAATCGACCACATTCTAAGGATTGTTGTATAGAATATAACACCAAACCTGCCAGCAGTTTTAATAATTATTTTTCAACATTTTACTGTTAATTTGAAAAAAAAATTGATAATTGAATTAGATGTTACCTTAAATCGGTCATTTGATCAAGATAATTATCTAATATGTATTGACAAATGCATCTGAAGTAAACTTGATCCAAATTAATATCTATAAAAAATATATGTTTTTGAAGATTTTATTCATTTTTGATATTTCAATAAGATGTTACAGTATATCGACCATAGAATGTTACACCAAATATGCCAACGGTTTTAATAATGATTTTTCTACATTTTACTGTTAATTTGAAAAATTTTGATAATTAATTAATTATCTAATATGTATTGACAAAATCATCTGAAGTAAACTTGAACCAAATTAATTTCTATTAAAAATATATTTTTTAGAAAATTTTATTCATTTTTGATAATGCAATGAGATGTTACAGTATATCGACCATATTCTACAGATAGTTGTATAGAATGTTACACCAAATATGCCAACGGTTTTCATAATGATTTTTCTACATTTTACTGTTAATTTGAAAACTTTTTTGATAATTGTATTAGATGTTAACTTAATTCTGTCATTTGATCAAGATAATTTTCTAATATGTATTGACAATTGTATCTGCAGTAAACTTGAACCAAATTAATTTTTATTAAAAATATTATATTTTTTTTGTAAATTTTTACCCTTTTTGATAATTTATATTTGATGGTACCTTAAATCGACCACATTCTAAGGACAGTTGTATTAAATGTAACACCAAACCTGCCCACGGTTTTAATAATGATTTTTTTACATTTTACTGTTAATTTGAAAACTTTTTTGATAATTGAATAAGATGTTTCCTTAAATCGGTCATTTGATCAAGATAATTTTCTTATATGTCTGGACAATTGTATCTGAAGTAAACTTGAACCAACTTAATTTCTTTTAAAAATATTATATTTTTTTAGTAAATTTTACCCCTTTTTGATAATTTATTCTGATGGTACCTTAAATCGACCACATTCTAAGGATAGTTGTATAGAATATAACACCAAACCTGCCAACGGTTTTAATAATTATTTTTCAACATTTTACTGTTAATTTGAAAAAAAAAATTGATAACTGAATTAGATGTTACCTTAAATCGGTCATTTGATCAAGATAATTTTCTTATATGTCTGGACAATTGTATCTGAAGTGAACTTGAACCAACTTAATTTCTATTAAAAATATTTTTTTTAGAAAATTTTACCCATTTTTGATAATTCAATAAGTTGTTACAGTATATCGACCATATTCTACAGTTAGTTGTATAGAATGTTACACCAAACCTGTCAACGGTTTTAATAATGATTTTTTTACATTTTACTGTAAATTTGAAAACTATTTTGATAATTGTATTACATGTTACCTTATTTCGGTCATTTGATCAAGATAATTTTCTAATATGTATTGAAAATTGTATCTGATCAGAAGTAAACTTGAACCAAATTAATTTTTATTAAAAATATTATATATCTTTCAAATTAGTAAATTTTACCACTTTCTATTTTTTCTACATTTGCCTATAAATTTCGTAACTTTTTTGATAATTTTAGAAATAGACCATATTCTATAGAGAATTATATTGACAGTTAAAACAGACCTGCCATTGGTTTAATAATATTTTTTCTACCTTTGCCTATAAATTTGATAATTTTAGAAAATCGACCATATTCTATAGAGAATTATATTGACAGTAAAAACAGACCTGTCATTGGTGTAATAATATTTTTTTCTACATTTGCCTCTCAATTTGATAACTTTTTAGACAATTTCAGAAATCGACCATATTCTATAGAGAATTATATTGACAATGAAAACAGGCCTGTCATTGGTTTCATTATATTTTATCTACATTTGCCTATAAATTTTGCAACTTATTTGATAATTATAAAAATCGACCATATTCTATAGAGAATTATATTGACAGTAAAAACAGACCTGTCATTGGTTTTATAATATTTTTTCTACATTTGCCTATAAATTTGATAATTTTAGAAAATTATATTTTATCTACATTTGACTATAAATTTTGTAACTTTTTTGATAATTATAGAAATAGACCATATTCTATGTAGAATTATATTGACAGTAAAAACAAACCTGTCATTGGTTTAATAATATTTTTTCTACATTTGCCTATCAATTTGATAATTTTAGAAAATCGACCATATTCTATAGAGAATTATATTGACAGTAAAAACAGACCTGTAATTGGTTTAATAATATTTTTTCTACATTTGCCTCTAAATTTGATAACTTTTTAGACAGTTTTATAAATCGACCATATTCTATAGAGAATTATATTGACAATGAAAACAGACATGTCATTGGTTTCATTATATTTTATCTACATTTGCCTATAAATTTGATAATTTTAGAAAATTATATTTTATCTACATTTGCCTATAAATTTTGTAACTTTTTTGATGATTTTAGAAATGGACCATATTCTATAGAGAATTATATTGACAGTAAAAACATACCTGTCATTGGTTTTATAATATTTTTTCTACATTTGCCTATAAATTTGATAATTTTAGAAAATTATATTTTATCTACATTTGACTATAAATTTTGTAACTTTTTTGATAATTATAGAAATAGACCATATTCTATATAGAATTATATTGACAGTAAAAACAAACCTGTCATTGGTTTAATAATATTTTTTCTACATTTGCCTATCAATTTGATAATTTTAGAAAATCGACCATATTCTATAGAGAATTATATTGACAGTAAAAACAGACCTGTCATTGGTTTAATAATATTTTTTCTACATTTGCCTCTAAATTTGATAACTTTTTAGACAGTTTTAGAAATCGACCATATTCTATAGAGAATTATATTGACAATGAAAACAGACATGTCATTGGTTTCATTATATTTTATCTACATTTGCCTATAAATTTGATAATTTTAGAAAATTATATTTTATCTACATTTGCCTATAAATTTTGTAACTTTTTTGATGATTTTAGAAATGGACCATATTCTATAGAGAATTATATTGACAGTAAAAACAGACCTGTCATTGGTTTAATAATATTTTTCCTACATTTGCCTATAAATTTGATAACTTTTTAGACAATTTTAGAAATGGACCATATTCTATAGAGAATTATATTGACAGTAAAAACAGACCTGTCATTGGTTTAATAATATTTTTCCTACATTTGCCTATAAATTTGATAACTTTTTAGACAATTTTAAAAATCGACCATATTCTATAGAGAATTATATTGACAATGAAAACAGACCTGTCATTATTTTCATTATATTTTATCTACATTTGCTTATAAATTTTGTAACTTTTTGATGATTTTAGGAATGGACTATAATCTAATGAGAATTATATTGACAGTAAAAACAGACCTGTCATTGGTTTAATAATATTTTTCCTACATTTGCCTATAAATTTGATAACTTTTCAGACAATTTTAGAAATCGAACATATTCTATAGAGAATTATATTGACAATGAAAACACCTGTCATTGGTTTAATAATATTTTTCCTACATTTGCCTATAAATTTAATAATTTTAGAAAATCGACCATATTCTATAGAGAATTATATTGACAGTAAAAACAGACCTGTCATTTGTTTAATAATATTTTATCTACATTTGCCTATAAATTTTGCAACTTTTTTGATAATTATAGAAATCGACCATATTCTATAGAGAATTATATTGACAGTAAAAACAGACCTGTCATTGGTTTGATAATATTTTTTCTACATTTGCCTCTAAATTTGATAACTTTTTAGACAATTTTAAAAATTGACCATATTCTATAGAGAATTATATTGACAATGAAAACAGACCTGTCATTATTTTCATTATATTTTATCTACATTTGCTTATAAATTTTGTAACTTTTTGATGATTTTAGGAATGGACTATAATCTAATGAGAATTATATTGACAGTAAAAACAGACCTGTCATTGGTTTAATAATATTTTTCCTACATTTGCCTATAAATTTGATAACTTTTCAGACAATTTTAGAAGTCGAACATATTCTATAGAGAATTATATTGACAATGAAAACACCTGTCATTGGTTTAATAATATTTTTCCTACATTTGCCTATAAATTTAATAATTTTAGAAAATCGACCATATTCTATAGAGAATTATATTGACAGTAAAAACAGACCTGTCATTTGTTTAATAATATTTTATCTACATTTGCCTATAAATTTTGCAACTTTTTTGATAATTATAGAAATAGACCATATTCCATATAGAATTATATTGACAGTAAAAACAAACCTGTCATTGGTTTAATAATATTTTTTCTACATTTGCCTATCAATTTGATAATTTTAGAAAATCGACCATATTCTATAGAGAATTATATTG
Source organism: Mytilus galloprovincialis (assembly GCA_037788925.1). Taxonomy (NCBI): domain Eukaryota; kingdom Metazoa; phylum Mollusca; class Bivalvia; order Mytilida; family Mytilidae; genus Mytilus; species Mytilus galloprovincialis. Next base: position 36,219,675 of record CM075338.1, read on the forward strand.
ACAGTAAAAACAGACCTGTCATTGGTTTAATAATATTTTTTCTAAATTTGCCTCTAAATTTGATAACTTTTTAGACAGTTTTAGAAATCGACCATATTCTATAGAGAATTATATTGACAATGAAAACAGACATGTCATTGGTTTCATTATATTTTATCTACATTTGCCTATAAATTTGATAATTTTAGAAAATTATATTTTATCTACATTTGCCTATAAATTTTGTAACTTTTTTGATGATTTTAGAAATGGACCATATTCTATAGAGAATTATATTGACAGTAAAAACAGACCTGTCATTGGTTTAATAATATTTTTCCTAGATTTGCCTATAAATTTGATAACTTTTTAGACAATTTTAGAAATGGACCATATTCTATAGAGAATTATATTGACAGTAAAAACAGACCTGTCATTGGTTTAATAATATTTTTCCTACATTTGCCTATAAATTTGATAACTTTTTAGACAATTTTAAAAATCGACCATATTCTATAGAGAATTATATTGACAATGAAAACAGACCTGTCATTATTTTCATAATATTTTATCTACATTTGCTTATAAATTTTGTAACTTTTTGATGATTTTAGGAACGGACTATAATCTAATGAGAATTATATTGACAGTAAAAACAGACCTGTCATTGGTTTAATAATATTTTTCCTACATTTGCCTATAAATTTGATAACTTTTCAGACAATTTTAGAAATTGAACATATTCTATAGAGAATTATATTGACAATGAAAACACCTGTCATTGGTTTAATAATATTTTTCCTACATTTGCCTATAAATTTAATAATTTTAGAAAATCGACCATATTCTATAGAGAATTATATTGACAGTAAAAACAGACCTGTCATTTGTTTAATAATATTTTATCTACATTTGCCTATAAATTTTGCAACTTTTTTGATAATTATAGAAATCGACCATATTCTATAGAGAATTATATTGACAGTAAAAACAGACCTGTCATTGGTTTGATAATATTTTTTCTACATTTGCCTCTAAATTTGATAACTTTTTAGACAATTTTAAAAATTGACCATATTCTATAGAGAATTATATTGACAATGAAAACAGACCTGTCATTATTTTCATTATATTTTATCTACATTTGCTTATAAATTTTGTAACTTTTTGATGATTTTAGGAATGGACTATAATCTAATGAGAATTATATTGACAGTAAAAACAGACCTGTCATTGGTTTAATAATATTTTTCCTACATTTGCCTATAAATTTGATAACTTTTCAGACAATTTTAGAAGTCGAACATATTCTATAGAGAATTATATTGACAATGAAAACACCTGTCATTGGTTTAATAATATTTTTCCTACATTTGCCTATAAATTTAATAATTTTAGAAAATCGACCATATTCTATAGAGAATTATATTGACAGTAAAAACAGACCTGTCATTTGTTTAATAATATTTTATCTACATTTGCCTATAAATTTTGCAACTTTTTTGATAATTATAGAAATCGACCATATTCTATAGAGAATTATATTGACAGTAAAAACAGATCTGTCATTGGTTTGATAATATTTTTTCTACATTTGCCTCTAAATTTGATAACTTTTTAGACAATTTTAGAAATCGACCATATTCTATAGAGAATTATATTGACAATGAAAACAGACCTGTCATTGGTTTCGTAATATTTTTTTCTACATTTGCCTATACATTTTTTAACTCTGTTTTATAATTTTAGAAATCGACCATATTCTATAGATATTTATATTGGTTAAATAATAATATTTTTATTACATTTGCCTATAAATTTGATAATTGTTTTGATAATTTTAGAAATCGACCATATTCTATAGAGAATTATATTGACAGTAAAAACAGACCTGTCATTGGTTTAATAATATTTTTTCTACCTTTGCCTATAAATTTGATAATTTTAGAAAATCGACCATATTCTATAGAGAATTATATTGACAGTAAAAACAGACCTGTCATTGGTGTAATAATATTTTTTTCTACATTTGCCTCTCAATTTGATAACTTTTTAGACAATTTCAGAAATCGACCATATTCTATAGAGAATTATATTGACAATGAAAACAGGCCTGTCATTGGTTTCATTATATTTTATCTACATTTGCCTATAAATTTTGCAACTTATTTGATAATTATAAAAATCGACCATATTCTATAGAGAATTATATTGACAGTAAAAACAGACCTGTCATTGGTTTTATAATATTTTTTCTACATTTGCCTATAAATTTGATAATTTTAGAAAATTATATTTTATCTACATTTGACTATAAATTTTGTAACTTTTTTGATAATTATAGAAATAGACCATATTCTATATAGAATTATATTGACAGTAAAAACAAACCTGTCATTGGTTTAATAATATTTTTTCTACATTTGCCTATCAATTTGATAATTTTAGAAAATCGACCATATTCTATAGAGAATTATATTGACAGTAAAAACAGACCTGTCATTGGTTTAATAATATTTTTTCTACATTTGCCTCTAAATTTGATAACTTTTTAGACAGTTTTAGAAATCGACCATATTCTATAGAGAATTATATTGACAATGAAAACAGACATGTCATTGGTTTCATTATATTTTATCTACATTTGCCTATAAATTTGATAATTTTAGAAAATTATATTTTATCTACATTTGCCTATAAATTTTGTAACTTTTTTGATGATTTTAGAAATGGACCATATTCTATAGAGAATTATATTGACAGTAAAAACAGACCTGTCATTGGTTTAATAATATTTTTCCTACATTTGCCTATAAATTTGATAACTTTTTAGACAATTTTAGAAATGGACCATATTCTATAGAGAATTATATTGACAGTAAAAACAGACCTGTCATTGGTTTAATAATATTTTTCCTACATTTGCCTATAAATTTGATAACTTTTTAGACAATTTTAAAAATCGACCATATTCTATAGAGAATTATATTGACAATGAAAACAGACCTGTCATTATTTTCATTATATTTTATCTACATTTGCTTATAAATTTTGTAACTTTTTGATGATTTTAGGAACGGATTATAATCTAATGAGAATTATATTGACAGTAAAAACAGACCTGTCATTTGTTTAATAATATTTTATCTACATTTGCCTATAAATTTTGATAACTTTTTAGACAATTTTAAAAATCGACCATATTCTATAGAGAATTATATTGACAATGAAAACAGACCTGTCATTATTTTCATTATATTTTATCTACATTTGCTTATAAATTTTGTAACTTTTTGATGATTTTAGGAATGGACTATAATCTAATTAGAATTATATTGACAGTAAAAACAGACCTGTCATTGGTTTAATAATATTTTTCCTACATTTGCCTATAAATTTGATAACTTTTCAGACAATTTTAGAAGTCGAACATATTCTATAGAGAATTATATTGACAATGAAAACACCTGTCATTGGTTTAATAATATTTTTCCCACATTTGCCTATAAATTTAATAATTTTAGAAAATCGACCATATTCTATAGAGAATTATATTGACAGTAAAAACAGACCTGTCATTTGTTTAATAATATTTTATCTACATTTGCCTATAAATTTTGCAACTTTTTTGATAATTATAGAAATCGACCATATTCTATAGAGAATTATATTGACAGTAAAAACAGACCTGTCATTGGTTTGATAATATTTTTTCTACATTTGCCTCTAAATTTGATAACTTTTTAGACAATTTTAGAAATCGACCATATTCTATAGAGAATTATATTGACAATGAAAACAGACCTGTCATTGGTTTTGTAATATTTTTTTCTACATTTGCCTATACATTTTTTAACTCTGTTTTATAATTTTAGAAATCGACCATATTCTATAGATATTTATATTGGTTTAATAATAATATTTTTATTACATTTGCCTATAAATTTGATAATTGTTTTGATAATTTTAGAAATCGACCATATTCTATAGAGAATTATATTGACAGTAAAAACAGACCTGTCATTGGTTTAATAATATTTTTTCTACCTTTGCCTATAAATTTGATAATTTTAGAAAATCGACCATATTCTATAGAGAATTATATTGACAGTAAAAACAGACCTGTCATTGGTGTAATAATATTTTTTTCTACATTTGCCTCTCAATTTGATAACTTTTTAGACAATTTCAGAAATCGACCATATTCTATAGAGAATTATATTGACAATGAAAACAGGCCTGTCATTGGTTTCATTATATTTTATCTACATTTGCCTATAAATTTTGCAACTTATTTGATAATTATAAAAATCGACCATATTCTATAGAGAATTATATTGACAGTAAAAACAGACCTGTCATTGGTTTTATAATATTTTTTCTACATTTGCCTATAAATTTGATAATTTTAGAAAATTATATTTTATCTACATTTGACTATAAATTTTGTAACTTTTTTGATAATTATAGAAATAGACCATATTCTATATAGAATTATATTGACAGTAAAAACAAACCTGTCATTGGTTTAATAATATTTTTTCTACATTTGCCTATCAATTTGATAATTTTAGAAAATCGACCATATTCTATAGAGAAATATATTGACAGTAAAAACAGACCTGTCATTGGTTTGATAATATTTTTTCTACATTTGCCTCTAAATTTGATAACTTTTTAGACAGTTTTAGAAATCGACCATATTCTATAGAGAATTATATTGACAATGAAAACAGACATGTCATTGGTTTCATTATATTTTATCTACCTTTGCCTATAAATTTGATAATTTTAGAAAATTATATTTTATCTACATTTGCCTATAAATTTTGTAACTTTTTTGATGATTTTAGAAATGGACCATATTCTATAGAGAATTATATTGACAGTAAAAACAGACCTGTCATTGGTTTAATAATATTTTTCCTACATTTGCCTATAAATTTGATAACTTTTTAGACAATTTTAGAAATGGACCATATTCTATAGAGAATTATATTGACAGTAAAAACAGACCTGTCATTGGTTTAATAATATTTTTCCTACATTTGCCTATAAATTTGATAACTTTTTAGACAATTTTAAAAATCGACCATATTCTATAGAGAATTATATTGACAATGAAAACAGACCTGTCATTATTTTCATTATATTTTATCTACATTTGCTTATAAATTTTGTAACTTTTTGATGATTTTAGGAACGGATTATAATCTAATGAGAATTATATTGACAGTAAAAACAGACCTGTCATTGGTTTAATAATATTTTTCCTACATTTGCCTATAAATTTGAAAACTTTTCAGACAATTTTAGAAATCGAACATATTCTATAGAGAATTATATTGACAATGAAAACACCTGTCATTGGTTTAATAATATTTTTCCTACATTTGCCTATAAATTTAATAATTTTAGAAAATCGACCATATTCTATAGAGAATTATATTGACAGTAAAAACAGACCTGTCATTTGTTTAATAATATTTTATCTACATTTGCCTATAAATTTTGATAACTTTTTAGACAATTTTAAAAATCGACCATATTCTATAGAGAATTATATTGACAATGAAAACAGACCTGTCATTATTTTCATTATATTTTATCTACATTTGCTTATAAATTTTGTAACTTTTTGATGATTTTAGGAATGGACTATAATCTAATGAGAATTATATTGACAGTAAAAACAGACCTGTCATTGGTTTAATAATATTTTTCCTACATTTGCCTATAAATTTGATAACTTTTCAGACAATTTTAGAAGTCGAACATATTCTATAGAGAATTATATTGACAATGAAAACACCTGTCATTGGTTTAATAATATTTTTCCTACATTTGCCTATAAATTTAATAATTTTAGAAAATCGACCATATTCTATAGAGAATTATATTGACAGTAAAAACAGACCTGTCATTTGTTTAATAATATTTTATCTACATTTGCCTATAAATTTTGCAACTTTTTTGATAATTATAGAAATCGACCATATTCTATAGAGAATTATATTGACAGTAAAAACAGACCTGTCATTGGTTTGATAATATTTTTTCTACATTTGCCTCTAAATTTGATAACTTTTTAGACAACTTTAGAAATCGACCATATTCTATAGAGAATTATATTGACAATGAAAACAGACCTGTCATTGGTTTCGTAATATTTTTTTCTACATTTGCCTATACATTTTTTAACTCTGTTTTATAATTTTAGAAATCGACCATATTCTATAGATATTTATATTGGTTTAATAATAATATTTTTATTACATTTGCCTATAAATTTGATAATTGTTTTGATAATTTTAGAAATCGACCATATTCTATAGAGAATTATATTGACAGTAAAAACAGACCTGTCATTGGTTTAATAATATTTTTTCTACCTTTGCCTATAAATTTGATAATTTTAGAAAATCGACCATATTCTATAGAGAATTATATTGACAGTAAAAACAGACCTGTCATTGGTGTAATAATATTTTTTTCTACATTTGCCTCTCAATTTGATAACTTTTTAGACAATTTCAGAAATCGACCATATTCTATAGAGAATTATATTGACAATGAAAACAGGCCTGTCATTGGTTTCATTATATTTTATCTACATTTGCCTATAAATTTTGCAACTTATTTGATAATTATAAAAATCGACCATATTCTATAGAGAATTATATTGACAGTAAAAACAGACCTGTCATTGGTTTTATAATATTTTTTCTACATTTGCCTATAAATTTGATAATTTTAGAAAATTATATTTTATCTACATTTGACTATAAATTTTGTAACTTTTTTGATAATTATAGAAATAGACCATATTCTATACAGAATTATATTGACAGTAAAAACAAACCTGTCATTGGTTTAATAATATTTTTTCTACATTTGCCTATCAATTTGATAATTTTAGAAAATCGACCATATTCTATAGAGAAATATATTGACAGTAAAAACAGACCTGTCATTGGTTTGATAATATTTTTTCTACATTTGCCTCTCAATTTGATAACTTTTTAGACAGTTTTAGAAATCGACCATATTCTATAGAGAATTATATTGACAATGAAAACAGACATGTCATTGGTTTCATTATATTTTATCTACATTTGCCTATAAATTTGATAATTTTAGAAAATTATATTTTATCTACATTTGCCTATAAATTTTGTAACTTTTTTGATGATTTTAGAAATGGACCATATTCTATAGAGAATTATATTGACAGTAAAAACAGACCTGTCATTGGTTTAATAATATTTTTCCTACATTTGCCTATAAATTTGATAACTTTTTAGACAATTTTAGAAATGGACCATATTCTATAGAGAATTATATTGACAGTAAAAACAGACCTGTCATTGGTTTAATAATATTTTCCTACATTTGCCTATAAATTTGATAACTTTTTAGACAATTTTAAAAATCGACCATATTCTATAGAGAATTATATTGACAATGAAAACAGACCTGTCATTATTTTCATTATATTTTGTCTACATTTGCTTATAAATTTTGTAACTTTTTGATGATTTTAGGAACGAATTATAATCTAATGAGAATTATATTGACAGTAAAAACAGACCTGTCATTGGTTTAATAATATTTTTCCTACATTTGCCTATAAATTTAATAATTTTAGAAAATCGACCATATTCTATAGAGAATTATATTGACAGTAAAAACAGACCTCTCATTTGTTTAATAATATTTTATCTACATTTGCCTATAAATTTTGCAACTTTTTTGATAATTATAGAAATCGACCATATTCTATAGAGAATTATATTGACAGTAAAAACAGACCTGTCATTGGTTTGATAATATTTTTTCTACATTTGCCTCTAAATTTGATAACTTTTTAGACAATTTTAGAAATCGACCATATTCTATAGAGAATTATATTGACAATGAAAACAGACCTGTCATTGGTTTCATTATATTTTATCTACATTTGCCTATAAACTTGATAATTTTAGAAAATTATATTTTATCTACATTTGCCTATAAATTTTGTAACTTTTTTGATGATTTTAGAAATGGACCATATTCTATAGAGAATTATATTGACAGTAAAAACAGACCTGTCATTGGTTTAATAATATTTTTCCTACATTTGCCTATAAATTTGATAACTTTTTAGACAATTTTAGAAATGGACCATATTCTATAGAGAATTATATTGACAGTGAAAACAGACCTGTCATTGGTTTAATAATATTTTTCCTACATTTGCCTATAAATTTGATAACTTTTTAGACAATTTTAAAAATCGACCATATTCTATAGAGAATTATATTGACAATGAAAACAGACCTGTCATTATTTTCATTATATTTTGTCTACATTTGCTTATAAATTTTGTAACTTTTTGATGATTTTAGGAACGGATTATAATCTAATGAGAATTATATTGACAGTAAAAACAGACCTGTCATTGGTTTAATAATATTTTTCCTACATTTGCCTATAAATTTAATAATTTTAGAAAATCGACCATATTCTATAGAGAATTATATTGACAGTAAAAACAGACCTCTCATTTGTTTAATAATATTTTATCTACATTTGCCTATAAATTTTGCAACTTTTTTGATAATTATAGAAATCGACCATATTCTATAGAGAATTATATTGACAGTAAAAACAGACCTGTCATTGGTTTGATAATATTTTTTCTACATTTGCCTCTAAATTTGATAACTTTTTAGACAATTTTAAAAATCGACCATATTCTATAGAGAATTATATTGACAATGAAAACAGACCTGTCATTGGTTTCGTAATATTTTTTTCTACATTTGCCTATACATTTTTTAACTCTGTTTTATAATTTTAGAAATCGACCATATTCTATAGATATTTATATTGGTTTAATAATAATATTTTTATTACATTTGCCTATAAATTTGATAATTGTTTTGATAATTTTAGAAATCGACCATATTCTATAGAGAATTATATTGACAGTAAAAACAGACCTGTCATTGGTTTAATAATATTTTTTCTACCTTTGCCTATAAATTTGATAATTTTAGAAAATCGACCATATTCTATAGAGAATTATATTGACAGTAAAAACAGACCTGTCATTGGTGTAATATTATTTTTTTCTACATTTGCCTCTCAATTTGATAACTTTTTAGACAATTTCAGAAATCGACCATATTCTATAGAGAATTATATTGACAATGAAAACAGGCCTGTCATTGGTTTCATTATATTTTATCTACATTTGCCTATAAATTTTGCAACTTATTTGATAATTATAAAAATCGACCATATTCTATAGAGAATTATATTGACAGTAAAAACAGACCTGTCATTGGTTTTATAATATTTTTTCTACATTTGCCTATAAATTTGATAATTTTAGAAAATTATATTTTATCTACATTTGACTATAAATTTTGTAACTTTTTTGATAATTATAGAAATAGACCATATTCTATATAGAATTATATTGACAGTAAAAACAAACCTGTCATTGGTTTAATAATATTTTTTCTACATTTGCCTATCAATTTGATAATTTTAGAAAATCGACCATATTCTATAGAGAAATATATTGACAGTAAAAACAGACCTGTCATTGGTTTGATAATATTTTTTCTACATTTGCCTCTAAATTTGATAACTTTTTAGACAGTTTTAGAAATCGACCATATTCTATAGAGAATTATATTGACAATGAAAACAGACATGTCATTGGTTTCATTATATTTTATCTACATTTGCCTATAAATTTGATAATTTTAGAAAATTATATTTTATCTACATTTGCCTATAAATTTTGTAACTTTTTTGATGATTTTAGAAATGGACCATATTCTATAGAGAATTATATTGACAGTAAAAACAGACCTGTCATTGGTTTAATAATATTTTTCCTACATTTGCCTATAAATTTGATAACTTTTTAGACAATTTTAGAAATGGACCATATTCTATAGAGAATTATATTGACAGTAAAATCAGAACTGTCATTGGTTTAATAATATTTTTCCTACATTTGCCTATAAATTTGATAACTTTTTAGACAATTTAAAAAATCGACCATATTCTATAGAGAATTATATTGACAATGAAAACAGACCTGTCATTATTTTCATTATATTTTATCTACATTTGCTTATAAATTTTGTAACTTTTTGATGATTTTAGGAACGGATTATAATCTAATGAGAATTATATTGACAGTAAAAACAGACCTGTCATTGGTTTAATAATATTTTTCCTACATTTGCCTATAAATTTGATAACTTTTCAGACAATTTTAGAAGTCGAACATATTCTATAGAGAATTATATTGACAATGAAAACACCTGTCATTGGTTTAATAATATTTTTCCTACATTTGCCTATAAATTTAATAATTTTAGAAAATCGACCATATTCTATAGAGAATTATATTGACAGTAAAAACAGACCTGTCATTTGTTTAATAATATTTTATCTACATTTGCCTATAAATTTTGCAACTTTTTTGATAATTATAGATATCGACCATATTCTATAGAGAATTATATTGACAGTAAAAACAGACCTGTCATTGGTTTGATAATATTTTTTCTACATTTGCCTCTAAATTTGATAACTTTTTAGACAATTTTAGAAATCGACCATATTCTATAGAGAATTATATTGACAATGAAAACAGACCTGTCATTGGTTTCGTAATATTTTTTTCTACATTTGCCTATACATTTTTTAACTCTGTTTTATAATTTTAGAAACCGACCATATTCTATAGATATTTATATTGGTTTAATAATAATATTTTTATTACATTTGCCTATAAATTTGATAATTGTTTTGATAATTTTAGAAATCGACCATATTCTATAGAGAATTATATTGACAGTAAAAACAGACCTGTCATTGGTTTAATAATATTTTTTCTACCTTTGCCTATCAATTTGATAATTTTAGAAAATCGACCATATTCTATAGAGAATTATATTGACAGTAAAAACAGACCTGTCATTGGTGTAATAATATTTTTTTCTACATTTGCCTCTCAATTTGATAACTTTTTAGACAATTTCAGAAATCGACCATATTCTATAGAGAATTATATTGACAATGAAAACAGGCCTGTCATTGGTTTCATTATATTTTATCTACATTTGCCTATAAATTTTGCAACTTATTTGATAATTATAAAAATCGACCATATTCTATAGAGAATTATATTGACAGTAAAAACAGACCTGTCATTGGTTTTATAATATTTTTTCTACATTTGCCTATAAATTTGATAATTTTAGAAAATTATATTTTATCTACATTTGACTATAAATTTTGTAACTTTTTTGATAATTATAGAAATAGACCATATTCTATATAGAATTATATTGACAGTAAAAACAAACCTGTCATTGGTTTAATAATATTTTTTCTACATTTGCCTATCAATTTGATAATTTTAGAAAATCGACCATATTCTATAGAGAAATATATTGACAGTAAAAACAGACCTGTCATTGGTTTGATAATATTTTTTCTACATTTGCCTCTAAATTTGATAACTTTTTAGACAGTTTTAGAAATCGACCGTATTCTATAGAGAATTATATTGACAATGAAAACAGACATGTCATTGGTTTCGTAATATTTTTTTCTACATTTGCCTATACATTTTTTAACTCTGTTTTGTAATTTTAGAAATCGACCATATTCTATAGATATTTATATTGGTTTAATAATAATATTTTTATTACATTTGCCTATAAATTTGATAATTGTTTTGATAATTTTAGAAATCGACCATATTCTATAGAGAATTATATTGACAGTAAAAACAGACCTGTCATTGGGTCACAATATTTTTTCTACATTTGCCTATAAATTTGATAATTTTAGAAATCGACCAAATTCTATAGAGAATTATATTGACAGTTAAAACAGACCTGTCATTGGTTTAAAAACATTTATTCTACATTTGCCTATAAATTTATAACTTTTTTGATAATTTTAGAAATCGACCATATTTTATAGAGAATTATATTGACTGTAAAAACAGACCTGTCATTAGTTTCATAATATTTTTTTTTTATATTTGCCTATGAATTTGAAAACTTTTTTGATAATTTTAGAAATGGACCATATTCTATAGAGAATTATATTGACAGTAAAAACAGACCTGTCATTGGGTAACAATATTTTTTCTACATTTGCCTATAAATTTGATAATTTTAGAAATCGACCATATTCTATAGATAATTATATTGACAGTTACCTGTTATTGGTTAAATTATATTTTTTTCTACATTTGCCTATAAATTTGATAACTTTTTTGATAATTTTCGAAATCGACCATATTCTACAGATAATTATATTGACAGTAAAAACAGACCTGTCATTGGTTTAATAATATTTTTTCTACAGTTGCCAAAAAATTTGATAACTTTTCTGATAATATTAGAAATCGACCATTTTCTATAGAGAATTATATTGACAGTAAAAACAGACCTGTCTTTGGGTAATAATATTTTTTCTACATTTGCCTATAAATTTGATAATTTTTTTGATAATTTAAGAAATCGACCATATTCTATAGAGAATTATATTGACAGTTGAAACAGACCTGTCATCGGTTTAAAAACATTTATTCTACATTTGCCTATAAATTTTGTAATTTTTTTGATAATTTTGGAAATCGACCATATTCTATAGAGAATTATATTAACAGTAAAAACAGACCTGTCATTAGTTTCATAATATTTTTTTCTATATTTGCCTATGCATTTGAGAACTTTTTTGATAATTTTCGAAATGGAACATATTCTATAGAGAATTATATTGACAGTAAAAACAAACCTGTCATTGGTTTAATTATATTTTTTCTACATATGCCTATAAATTTAATAACCTTTTTTGATAATTTTAGAAATCGACCATATTCTATAGAGAATTATATTAACAGGAAAAACAGACCTGTCATTGGTTTCATAATATTTTTTTCTACATTTGTCTATAAATTTGATAACTTGTTTTTATGATTTTAGAAATCGACCATACTATATTTTAGAAAACGACCATTATTTATAGAGAATTATATTGACAGTAAAAACAGACCTGTCATTGGTTTCATAATATTTGTTTCTACATTTGCCTATACATTTTATAACCTTTTTGATAATTTTCGAAATGGAGCAGATTTTATAGAGAATTATATTGACAGTTAAAACAGACCTGTCATCGGTTTAAAAACATTTATTCTACATTTGCCTATAAATTTTGTAATTTTTTTGATAATTTTAGAAATCGACCATATTCTATAAAGAATTATACAGTAAAAACAGACCTGTCATTAGTTTCATAATATTTTTTTCTATATTTGCCTATGAATTTGAGAACTTTTGTGATAATTTTCGAAATGGAACATATTCTATAGAGAATTATATTGACAGTAAAAACAGACCTGTCATTGGTTTAATAATATTTTTCTATATTTGCCTATACATTTGATAATTGTTTCGATAATTTTCGAAATCGATCATATTCTATAGAGAATTATATTGACAGTAAAAACAGACCTGTCATTGGTTTAATCATATTTATTCTACATTTGCCTATAAATTTTGTAATTTTTTTGATAATTTTAGAAATCGACCATATTCTATAGAGAATTATATTGACAGTAAAAACAGACCTGTCATTAGTTTCATAATATTTTTTTCTATATTTGCCTATGCATTTGAGAACTATTTTGATAATTTTCGAAATGGAACATATTCTATAGAAAATTATATTGACAGTAAAAACAAACCTGTCATTGGTTTAATTATATTTTTTCTACATATGCCTATAAATTTAATAACCTTTTTTGATAATTTTAGAAATCGACCATATTCTATAGAGAATTATATTAACAGGAAAAACAGACCTGTCATTGGTTTCATAATATTTTTTTCTACATTTGTCTATAAATTTGATAACTTGTTTTTATAATTTTAGAAATCGACCATACTATATTTTAGAAAACGACCATTATTTATAGAGAATTATATTGACAGTAAAAAAATACCTGTCATTGGTTTCATAATATTTGTTTCTACATTTGCCTATACATTTTATAACCTTTTTGATAATTTTCGAAATGGAGCAGATTTTATAGAGAATTATATTGACAGTTAAAACAGACCTGTCATCGGTTTAAAAACATTTATTCTACATTTGCCTATAAATTTTGTAATTTTTTTGATAATTTTAGTAATCGACCATATTCTATAGAGAATTATATTGACAGTAAAAACAGACCTGTCATTAGTTTCATAATATTTTTTTCTATATTTGCCTATGAATTTGAGAACTTTTGTGATAATTTTCGAAATGGAACATATTCTATAGAGAATTATATTGACAGTAAAAACAGACCTGTCATTGGTTTAATAATATTTTTCTATATTTGCCTATACATTTGATAATTGTTTCGATAATTTTCGAAATCGATCATATTCTATAGAGAATTATATTGACAGTAAAAACAGACGTGTCATTGTTTAAATAATATTTTTTCTACATTTGCCTTTAAAATTGATATTTCTTTTGATAATTTAAAAATCGACCATATTCTATAGAGAATTATATCGACAGTAAAAACAGACCTATAATTGGTTAAATAATATTTTTTTCTACATTTGCCTATAAATTTGATAACTTTTTTGATAATTTTCGAAATCGACCATATTCTGTAGAGAATTATATTGACAGTAAAAACAGACCTGTCATTGGTTTAAAAAAAAATATTCTACATTTGCCTATACATTTTGTAACTTTTTTGATAATTTTAGAAATCGACCATATTCTATAGAGATTTATATTGACAGTAAAAACAGACCTGTCATTGGTTTAATAATATTTGTTTTCTACATTTGCCTATGAATTTGATAACTTTTTTGATAATTTTCGAAATGGAACACATTCTATAGAGAATTATATTGACAGTAAAAAAAGACCTGTCATTGGTTAAATAATACTTTTTTCTACATTTGCCTATAAATTTGATAATTGTTTTGATAATTTTAGAAATCGACCATATTCTATAGAAAATTATATTGACAGTAAATACAGACCTGTCATTGGTTTAATAATATTTTTTCTACATTTGCCTCTAAATTTGATAACTTTTTAGACAGTTTTAGAAATCGACCATATTCTATAGAGAATTATATTGACAATGAAAACAGACATGTCATTGGTTTCATTATATTTTATCTACATTTGCCTATAAATTTGATAATTTTAGAAAATTATATTTTATCTGGGTATACATTTACAATTAATTCTCCATAGGCCGTAATGGTAACGTTTTCCTCCGTTGCTCAGTCCATATCGTTTACTTGAACATGTATGATGGCTCATATCGAAGCTGATACATTTATACATGTCTGGTTAAATTTTCGGGGTGGCAAGTGAGATTACTTTTTTCGCAAATTGATGGACCCCGGAAGATGGTGAAAAATGTCAGTCTCCTCATGAAATAATCCCAAAATTCTGATCATAAAATTCAATGAAAAAATTGTCCTTTCTAATAATTTATTTCAGGTCAAATCTACATCTTTCTTTTCTCATCACACCAGCTCTATAAAACAGTTCTTATTGTTCATTTATGTCCATTTTTAAAATCACAGCATCCACAATTGTATGGCGGACTAATATTTTTTTTAATTACGTCATCTGAGTTCCTCATCTCAAGGTCTATTAGGGATCCTGACCCATATTGAAATTCATACTTCTGATTTTTCCAAATATTTTTATGTGATCTTCATCGGTATAACATTCTGAATAAATCTGTGTATTTTTGTCCATTTCTGAAAAAAAATAAAGTTGTTTTAGCACTATAAGGCAATGACACTTTCGTCGCTATATTCATTTATTTTGAATACAATGTGTTTATATAATTAATTTCTTCCAGAATACCTTCACTAGTCAAAACAAGGACAAAACTTCTGATTATAACCTTTAATTACAATACACAGACCCTGTTAAAGCATTCTATAAAATTTTCTTGTGCCTTAAAGTGCATTTTGACAGAGAAATTATGCAAAAATGAAGATTTTATAAAAAAAACCAACACCAAAATAATTATTCTTACTAGTGGAAATCTGGTATTTAAAACTGTGGAAAGCACTCTTAACTACTTGGAAAGTCATCTTTATCATATAATTAGAGTGCAATATAGTGCAAATTTTCAAAACTTGTCCTTTCACATAATTCTATTTGAGAAAAAATGTTTTTAACATGTATTTCAGTGAAAACCTTTTATTAGTGAGAAATCCACATGAGGTTTTAAAGGAAACATTGTGACATCACATGTATTATGGCGTCATTAAATAACGACAGATCAAAATAGAGCTAAATATAGTTTGCAGTGTTACGTGAGAAACAGTTGCCGCAAGATTTAACTCGAAATATTGAGTCGAAACGATCTGTAACTAAGCCTTTTCATTTAATACCAAGACCATAGCAACAGTTTTCATATTTGCATATTTTTAACATACCGACTGTAATTTCAATTGCATAAATACCATAAATAAACAATTTAGAGCTTGCCTAATAAAGCAAAATGCTTACCAGTTATTCAGGACTTTTTAAAACCTCTAGTTTGCCATCTCAGGTTAAAAAGTAATGATATGTCTGGAACTGAAATAAGACAAAAAAATTACTCAGGCTGTGTTATCATTTGATTTAAATACATAAGTACTATTGAGAGAGAAAAATCTAATTCTTGAAAGTTTAATCACAAAGAAAGACAAATGCTTCTCCCTTGTGGCTTAGTCACCTTCATTTAAACCTTTTATTTTAGAAGCAATGGGTAGTAGCTAACTAGCTTAATAGTTGAATAGGTGCAGAAATATTGTTTTCAAAAAGGTTTGACCCTCCCCCTTTTTCACTGAGAAATGACAATATCTATTGTTTTGCTCAAGCGCATTAAAAATATTAGTTCATGATTTTCTTAAAACATGTACATGTTTTTTCTGTTTTTTTGCATATGATATCTACTGACCAGGGGTCAAATCATTGGATAAAAGCACATGCGATGATGTATCTCACTTTACTCGTATGAAGTGTGTTATCTCCCTTGATTATCAGGTATTCCTGTAGACCGAAGTGATAATTACATAACAAAGACTATATTGTGTCATGTTTACTTACAATTTAATAATATTTAAAAGTTGTTTCTTGCCTTTTTCAATATAGTAAACAAATTCCTTTCGGATCTCTCGGAAGTAAACAAAGTGATGATTGTGCCTAAAAAAAGTGTTCAGCCCCGTGCCAGTAATGCATTTTAAAAGCAAAGTTTCATTGAGTTTTTGCTGATCTTTATCAATAATATTTATCTTAAACCATTTATAATAACTAGGTACAAATAAAAATCTACTAACCATCATTTTCGGTGGTGTACAAGGTGAAATCATCCATAAATCAGCCTGAAAACTTCTGGAATTAAGCTTCTAATTTGGGTATACATTTACAATTAATTCTCCATAGGCCGTAATGGTAACGTTTTCCTCCGTTGCTCAGTCCATATCGTTTACTTGAACATGTATGATGGCTCATATCGAAGCTGATACATTTATACATGTCTGGTTAAATTTTCGGGGTGGCAAGTGAGATTACTTTTTTCGCAAATTGATGGACCCCGGAAGATGGTGAAAAATGTCAGTCTCCTCATGAAATAATCCCAAAATTCTGATCATAAAATTCAATGAAAAAATTGTCCTTTCTAATAATTTATTTCAGGTCAAATCTACATCTTTCTTTTCTCATCACACCAGCTCTATAAAACAGTTCTTATTGTTCATTTATGTCCATTTTTAAAATCACAGCATCCACAATTGTATGGCGGACTAATATTTTTTTTAATTACGTCATCTGAGTTCCTCATCTCAAGGTCTATTAGGGATCCTGACCCATCTACATTTGCCTATAAATTTTGTAACTTTTTTGATGATTTTAGAAATGGACCATATTCTATAGAGAATTATATTGACAGTAAAAACAGACCTGTCATTGGTTTAATAATATTTTTCCTACATTTGCCTATAAATTTGATAATTGTTTTGATAATTTTAGAAATCGACCATATTCTATAGAAAATTATATTGACAGTAAAAACAGACCTGTCATTGGTTTAATAATATTTTTTCTACATTTGCCTCTAAATTTGATAACTTTGTTGCCTTTTGTTGGCTGTTGTTCGTGTGATTCTTTGTCAATTGTGTTCTCCAATTTATTTATATTGTAGTCCTGTGTTGTCATTTTGATGTTATATTTCACATGGCCATAAAAGTGCGAGGTTTGGCATGCCACAAAACCAGGTTCAACCCACCATTTTTTCCTTTAAAAATGCCCTGTACCAAGTCAGGAATATGGTCATTGTTATATTATAGTTCGTTTCTGTGTGTATTACATTATAACGTTGTGTCGTTTGTTTTCTCTTATTTTTGAGTGTAAATTCACATTGCGATAAGACGTGTCACGGTACTTGTCTATCCCAAATTCATGTATTTGGTTTCGATGTTATATATATATATATGTTATATTTGTTATTCTCGTGGGATTTTGTCTATATGTGTTACATTTTAGTGTTATGTCGTTGTTCTCCTCTTATATTTAATGCGTTTCCCTCGGTTTTAGTTTGTTATCCCGATTTTGTTTTTTGTCCATGGATTTATGAGTTTTGAACAGCGGTATACTACTGTTGCCTTTATTTAGACACTTTTAGAAATCGACCATATTCTATAGAGAATTATATTGACAATGAAAACAGACATATCATTGGTTTCATTATATTTTATCTACATTTGCCTATAAATTTGATAATTTTAGAAAATTATATTTTATCTACATTTGCCTATAAATTTGATAATTTTAGAAAATTATATTTTATCTACATTTGCCTATAAATTTTGTAACTTTTTTGATGATTTTAGAAATGGACCATATTCTATAGAGAATTATATTGACAGTAAAAACAGACCTGTCATTGGTTTAATAATATTTTTCCTACATTTGCCTATAAATTTGATAACTTTTTAGACAATTTTAAAAATCGACCATATTCTATAGAGAATTATATTGACAGTAAAAACAGACCTGTCATTTGTTTAATAATATTTTATCTACATTTGCCTATAAATTTTGCAACTTTTTTTGATAATAATAGAAATCGACCATATTCTATAGGGAATAATATTGACAGTAAAAACAGACCTGTCATTGGTTTAATAATATTTTTTCTACATTTGCCTCTAAATTTGATAACTTTTTAGACAATTTTAGAAATCGACCATATTCTATAGAGAATTATATTGACAATGAAAACAGACCTGTCATTGGTTTCATAATATTTTTTTCTACATTTGCATATACATTTTATAACTTTGTTTTATAATTTTAGAAATCGACCATATTCTATAGATATTTATATTGGTTTAATAATAATATTTTTTCTACATTTGCCTATAAATTTGATAATTGTTTTGATAATTTTAGAAATCGACCATCTTCTATAGAGAATTATATTGACAGTAAAAACAGACCTGTCATTGGGTAACAATATTTTTTCTACATTTGCCTATAAATTTGATAATTTTAGAAATCGACCATATTCTATAGAGAATTATATTGACAGTTAAAACAGACCTGTCATTGGTTTAAAAACATTTATTCTACATTTGCCTATAAATTTATAACTTTTTTGATAATTTTAGAAATCGACCATATTTTATAGAGAATTATATTGACAGTAAAAACAGACCTGTCATTAGTTTCATAATATTTTTTTCTATATTTGCCTATGAATTTGAGAACTTTTTTCATAATTTTAGAAATCGACCATATTCTATAGAGAATTATATTGACAGTAAAAACAGACCTGTCATTGGGTAACAATATCTTTTCTACATTTGCCTATAAATTTGATAATTTTAGAAATCGCCAATATTCTATAGATAATTATATTGACAGTTAAAACAGACCTGTCATTGGTTAAATTATATTTTTTTCTACATTTGCCTATAAATTTAATAACTTTTTTGATAATTTTCGAAATCGATCATATTCTACAGATAATTATATTGACAGTAAAAACAGACCTATCATTGGTTTAATAATATTTTTTCTACAGTTGCCAAAAAATTTGATAACTTTTCTGATAATATTAGAAATCGATATATTCTATAGAGAATTATATTGACAGTAAAAACAGACCTGTCATTGGGTAATAATATTTTTTCTACATTTGCCTATAAATTTGATAATTTTTTTGATAATTTAAGAAATCGACCATATTCTATAGATAATTATATTGACAGTTACCTGTCATTGGTTAAATTATATTTTTTTCTACATTTGCCTATAAATTTGATAACTTTTTTGATAATTTTCGAAATCGACCATATTCTACAGATAATTATATTGACAGTAAAAACAGACCTATCATTGGTTTAATAATATTTTTTCTACAGTTGCCAAAAAATTTGATAACTTTTCTGATAATATTAGAAATCGACCATATTCTATAGAGAATTATATTGACAGTAAAAACAGACCTGTCATTGGGTAATAATATTTTTTCTACATTTGCCTATAAATTTGATAATTTTTTTGATAATTTAAGAAATCGACCATATTCTATAGAGAATTATATTGACAGTTGAAACAGACCTGTCATCGGTTTAAAAAAATTTATTCTACATTTGCCTATAAATTTTGTATTTTTTTTTATAATTTTAGAAATCGACCATATTCTATAGAGAATTATATTGACAGTAAAAACAGACCTGTCATTAGTTTCATAATATTTTTTTCTATATTTGCCTATGAATTTGAGAACTTTTTTGATAATTTTCGAAATGGAACATATTCTATAGAGAATTATATTGACAGTAAAAACAAACCTGTCATTGGTTTAATTATATTTTTTCTACATATGCCTATAAATTTAATAACCTTTTTTGATAATTTTAGAAATCGACCATATTCTATAGAGAATTATATTAACAGGAAAAATTGACAGTAAAAACAGACCTGTCATTGGTTTCATAATATTTGTTTCTACATTTGCCTATACATTTTATAACCTTTTTGATAATTTTCGAAATGGAGCAGATTTTATAGAGAATTATATTGACAGTTAAAACAGACCTGTCATCGGTTTAAAAACATTTATTCTACATTTGCCTTTAAATTTTGTAATTTTTTTGATAATTTTAGTAATCGACCATATTCTATAGAGAATTATATTGACAGTAAAAACAGACCTGTCATTAGTTTCATAATATTTTTTTCTATATTTGCCTATGAATTTGAGAACGTTTTTGATAATTTTCGAAATGGAACATATTCTATAGAGAATTATATTGACAGTAAAAACAGACCTGTCATTGGTTTAATAATATTTTTCTATATTTGCCTATAAATTTGATAATTGTTTCGATAATTTTCGAAATCGATCATATTCTATAGAGAATTATATTGACAGTAAAAACAGACCTGTTATGTTTAAATAATATTTTTTCTACATTTGCCTTTAAAATTGATATTTCTTTTGATAATTTAAAAATCGACCATATCCTATAGAGAATTATATCGACAGTAAAAACAGACCTGTAATTGGTTAAATAATATTTTTTTCTACATTTGCCTATAAATTTGATAACTTTTTTGAAAATTTTCGAAATCGACCATTTTCTATAGAGAATTATATTGACAGTAATAACAGACCTGTCATTGGTTTAAAAAAAATTATTCTACATTTGCCTATACATTTTGTAACTTTTTTGATAATTTTAGAAATCGACCATATTCTATAGAGATTTATATTGACAGTAAAAACAGACCTGTCATTGGTTTAATAATATTTGTTTTCTACATTTGCCTATGAATTTGATAACTTTTTTGATAATTTTCGAAATGGAACACATTCTATAGAGAATTACATTTTTTTTGTATATTGACAGTAAAAAAAGACCTGTCATTGGTTTAATAATATTTTTCTACATTTGCCTATGAATTTGATAATTTTTGATAATTTTCGAAATGGAACACATTCTATAGAGAATTATATTGCAAGTAAAAAAAGACCTGTCATTGGTTTAATAATATTTTTCTACATTTGCCTATAAAATTGATAATTTTTTTGATAATTTTAAAAATCAACCGTATTCTATAGATTATAATTTTGACAGTAAAAACAGACCTGTCATTGGGTAATAATATTTTTTCTACAGTTGCCAAAAAATTTGATAACTTTTTTGATAATTTTCGAAATCGACCATATTCTACAGATAATTATATTGACAGTAAAAACAGACCTATCATTGGTTTAATAATATTTTTTCTACAGTTGCCAAAAAATTTGATAACTTTTCTGATAATATTAGAAATCGACCATATTCTATAGAGAATTATATTGACAGTAAAAACAGACCTGTCATTGGGTAATAATATTTTTTCTACATTTGCCTATAAATTTGATAATTTTTTTGATAATTTAAGAAATCGACCATATTCTATAGAGAATTATATTGACAGTTGAAACAGACCTGTCATCGGTTTAAAAACATTTATTCTACATTTGCCTATAAATTTTGTAATTTTTTTGATAATTTAAGAAATCGACCATATTCTATAGAGAATTATATTGACAGTAAAAACAGACCTGTCATTAGTTTCATAATATTTTCTTCTATATTTGCCTATGAATTTGAGAACTTTTTTGATAATTTTCGAAATGGAACATATTCTATAGAGAATTATATTGACAGTAAAAACAAACCTGTCATTGGTTTAATTATATTTTTTCTACATTTGCCTATAAATTTAATAATTTTTTTGATAATTTTAGAAATCGACCATATTCTATAGATAATTATATTAACAGGAAAAACAGACCTGTCATTGGTTTCATAATATTTTTTTCTACATTTGCCTATAAATTTGATAACTTTTTTTTATAATTTTAGAAATCGACCATACTTTTTTTAGAAAACGACCATTATTTATAGAGAATTATATTGACAGTAAAAACAGACCTGTCATTGGTTTCATAATATTTGTTTCTACGTTTGCCTATACATTTTATAACTTTTTTGATAATTTTCGAAATGGAACAGATTTTATAGAGAATTAAATTGACAGTAAAAACAGACCTGTCATTGGTTTTCTAATATTTTTCTACATTTGCCTCTAAATTTGATAACTTTTTTGATAGTTTTAGAAATCGACCATATTCTATAGAGAATTATATTGACAGTTAAAACAGACCTGTCATTGGTTAAATAATATTTTTTTTCTACATTTGCCTATAAATTTGATAATTGTTTCGAAAATTTTAGAAATCGACCATATTCTATAGAAAATTATATTGACAGTAAAAACAGACCTATCATTGTTTAAATAATATTTTTTCTACATTTGCCTATAAAATTGATAACTTTTTTGATAATTTTAGAAATCGACCATATTCTATAGAGAATTATATTGACAGTAAAACAAACCTGTCATTGGTTTAATTATATTTTTTCTACATTTGCCAATAAATTTGAAAACATTTTAGATAATTTTAGAAATCGACTATATTCTATAGAGAATTATGTTGACAGTAAAAACAGACCTTTCATTAGTTTCATAATATTTTTTTCTACATTTGCCTATAAAATTGATAACTTTTTTGATAGTTTTAGAAATCGACCATATTCTAAAGAGAATTGTATTGACAGTAAAAACTACGGAAGCCCTGGAGTGCCATGCAAAAAAAAAATTTACTTTTCATATATATGAACATAGTTTACTTTATATGCACTTACTTTTTATAAATATATGCACATACTTTTCCTACATATGCACATCGTTTACCTTATTTGCACATACTTTTCCTACATATGCACATAGTTATCCTCATATGCATATACTTTTTTTTCTATATATGCACAGACTTGTGAATGTACAAATGTAGTTCTGCATGTATATACTTTTCTCAGTATATATGAACATAGTTTTTCAACGTGAGAATTACAATTCATATTATACTTTTCTGTTGTTTTTTTTTTCAAACTGAACTAAGGGTTCCAATATCATAAAAAGAATGTTTATTAAGAATTTCTAAATGATGTATGTTGTTCAATAAAGCAACTTTTGAAATCATTTTCACATGAATGCAATACTATTTTGGTATGTATTATGGTATGGCGCTGTTGTATTCATCTATAGTCACTTGCTTTAATGCCATAACTTTGTATTTTGTATGAGTCGTTTGTATTACATTTTAACACAAGGATTATTATCACTAATGGCGTGTTGAATTCAGTGGTGTTTGTCCCAACAATTCAGTGATAACGGATCACAAGTTAAATTAATGCATTTAGTTTGGTTCCGCACTCTGTCGTTAATTTGCCTTATCCAAAATTATTGAAATCCACACACAATGT
Organism: Mytilus galloprovincialis; assembly: GCA_037788925.1. Lineage (NCBI taxonomy): Eukaryota > Metazoa > Mollusca > Bivalvia > Mytilida > Mytilidae > Mytilus > Mytilus galloprovincialis. The sequence continues at coordinate 36,244,103 of CM075338.1, forward strand.
TAATAATCACACAAAGTTAGGCCGAGTTAGAATTTGGGCAGTAATTTTTTGGACAATTATGCCCCTTTATAACATGGAAAATTGAAAATTTTAAGCGGGGGTATTCGTGTTTTCAGACTTTTTTTTTATACAGGTTTTATGTTTTATTAGTAAAAACATTAGTAGGAGCCGAACTCACTTTGTCGGTGTGGGAATAATCTATAAACAGTGAATGTAAAATGTCATAGAGTGAGACAAAGGTATTACTGTCCAGCGATGGCGAAAACTATTTCTATAGAGCTTTATATTCGGTATTAAGATAGAATATCTGGATGCTTCATAATTTGTTTGTAATAGCCTTATGTTTCGAAGTTTCCGTCTGTCATATGTTCTTTGGTCTTGACCTATTATAAATGGTACAGCGACTGGTTGAACAAAATTATAGTTTTTTTTGTCCTGTGAATTTCTCCCTTTTTATGAGTGATCAATGTTAAAATTAAGTTATTATGTACGTTTCTCAGATGTAATAACGCAGTAGGTCAACTATATGTGGCACATTTTCATGATTCATAATTCTTTGGTCAATGTTAAATTTTTTTCTATAAAGAGGGTATAAGAATGGCCCACTGAATTTCTTGATGTCTTTAACAAGATTGATTGATTGATTGTTGGTTGCTTAACGTCCAGTGGCAAATATTTCATGCATATTCAGGACGAGAACAAGTTCACAATAAATACAATAGGTAGGTTGTTGTAATAGAGGCCATCTAGGATTATGGTCGGGGAAATTTGGACTGCCACTGGAAAATGAGGTTATATTGGATAGGGACAGAAATTTTGCCTTGCAACAGGCCACCTACGGACCCCTCAAAGAGTTGTTGCAAGGGTTCTTAACGTGCAAAGAGCGTGGCACTCTCTTTACACGAGGCATCGGATTTAACGTCCCCTTCTGACGGACGTGACTGCGAACTTGATACATCCCGCACAGCCAAACGGACGCCCCACTTCAGCAAGCGTTTTACTGCCGGTCGGGAGAAGACCAAGTGACCATATTTCTATACCCCAGTCACCCTTGGGGATCTTTAACAAGATGCTTATTATCAAAATGTTAATCACAATCCAAATGTAGATATGTCAAACGTATTTAAAGGGGCCATACTTGCTCGAACTATCCAGGGTTTTACATTTGCAGTAATATTAAGCTGGGCCCTTGGGCCATTTTATCAATTTGATAAGTTATTTTACATTATATCTTAAAGAGACATTAATATTGATAGAATCATGTATTCATTGTCAAGTTGTAAGCTTTTGAAAATTGGGGGTCGGGTTGGAGAAATGTATCTATCTTGAATTTTTCTCTTTGTATACGAAAGTAATTATATATATATAACTTCGTTAAAATATTAAAAAAATAAACTGTTTTCACAGAAATGGTGATGTAACGCCTTTTTGTAATTTTGAAAATGCAAATGTTGAAACCAAAATAGCAATACTTTAACATGTAAGTTATGAAAATATTCAAAGTTGATGAACCACGACTGAAAGTAATGTACATGGCTGAACAATATCCATGGAAATGTGCCAATATACAACTACATACAAAATACCATGGACTTATCATAAGTCGTTCCCTTTAAACAAACATACACTTGTAAACTATGTAAAAGTTTCAATGTCAATGAACCATGATGAGGGGGTGGGCTTTATAACCTCCATAGAAATATGACTTGCACATGCCAATAAATTTTCAAAGTCAATAGACAATTACTGAGGGGACAAGGCCAAATATTATCTATGGAAATGAGATGTTCCAATACTTATACAACTGCATAAAACATACTAGACCTAATCACAAACTAATACATTGCGAAGCCAACGCCGACGCCGTAAAAATAAAATGTATACGTATTGAAAAGCTTTAAAAAGGTGTGAATATCAAATATGATATGACGTGCTGCAGTTCTAAATTATGATTTGTCTGATTTACTCTGCATTTCTTGTTTTGCGTTTATATTTTCAGCATTTGGGTATTAAGGTGAGAGTGCAAAAACAAACAAAAAGAAATGAAATTTTCCTAGTTATAAAGGAGAACTGTAGTACAGCAGGTGACTTTTTGCGTTTTATAGTTTTTTACCTTTGTGTATGAGCTTTATCAAAATAAGAAGAGGCAAAGTTAAATTAGAGTGCAGCAAAATAAAATGGAAAGATGGAAGGACAGACGGTAAAACGAAAGATCAAGGGTAATACATGTATAATGCCCCCATACGCCTATCGGCATGGCATAAAAAATTTAACCCGTCTTTGGTCCTTTCTATCACATCATAATAATAGAAAACAATTCACACTTTGAGATCCTAGACTATACTGAATACTTTGAAAACACATGAAAATTGGTAAAGAAAATGGCAATTTAAATTAAGTTTTATAAGAGTGCATTTTTACAACTTTTGACCCGTTAGTGGTAATAATCCTTGTGTTAAAATTTAATACAAACAAATCGACTCCTTCAACGTTTTGACATGAAAACCAAGTGACTATAGATGAAGACAACAGCGCCATACCATCATACATACCAAAATAGTATTGCATTCATCTAAAAATGATTCCAACAGCTGCTTAATTGAACAACATACATCATTAAGAAATTCTTAATAAACATTCCTTTTATGATTTTGGAACCATTAGTTCAGTTTGAAAAAAACAACAGAAAAGCATAATATGAATTGTAATTCTCACGTTGAAAAACTATGTTCATATATACTGAGAAATGTATTCACATGCAGAACTACATTTGTACATTCATATGTAGAATAAGTCTGTGCATATATAGAAAAAAAAGTATATGCATATGAGGATAACTATGTGCATATGTAGGAAAAGTATGTGCATATAAGATAAACGAGTTGCATATGTAGGAAAAGTATGTGCATATATATATAAAAAGTAAGTGCATATAAAGTAAACTATGTTCATATAAATGAAAAGTATGTGTATACATAGAAAAAAACATATGCAGATATTGAAAAGTATGTGCATTCATTTATATAAACATATGTTTGTATTCGGCAGCTATGGCGTTCCATAAAGTAGTCTCTTTAACAAAACAGCGCATGTCTATAAGATCACGTGTAACTTGTGCGCGCAAGTTGTACAACTCGTGCGCACAAGTTGTACAACTTGCGCGCACAAGTTGTGTAACTTGTGCGCACAAGATAGTAACTTGTGCGCGCAAGTTAGTAACCTGTGCGCGCAAGTTTGTAACTTGTGCGCACAAGTTGAAATTTTTTTTTTGCATGGCACTCCAGGGCTTCCGTAAAAAACAGACCTGTGATACGTTTAAAAATATTTTTTCTACATTTGCCTATAAATCTTATAACTTTTTGATAATTTTAGAAATTGACCATATTCTATAGAGAATTATATCGACAGTAAAAACAGACCTGTCATTGGTTAAATTATATTTTTTTCTACATTTGCCTATAAATTTGATAACTTTTTTGATAATTTTCGAAATCGACCATATTCTACAGATAATTATATTGACAGTAAAAACAGGCCTATCATTGGTTTAATAATATTTTTTCTACAGCTGCCAAAAAATTTGATAACTTTTCTGATAATATTAGAAATCGACCATATTCTATAGAGAATTATATTGACAGTAAAAACAGACCTGTCATTGGGTAATAATATTTTTTCTACATTTGCCTATAAATTTGATAATTTTTTAGATAATTTTAGAAATCGACCATATTCTATAGAGAATTATATTGACAGTAAAAACAAACCTCTCATTGGTTTAATTATATTTTTCTACATTTGGCTATAAATTTGATAACTTTTTAGATAATTTTAGAAATCGACCATATTCTATAGAGAATTATATTGACATTAAAAACAGACCTGTCATTGGTTAAATAATATTTTTTCTACATGTGCCTATAAATTTGATATTTTTTTTGATAATTTTAGAAATCGACCATATTCTATAAAGAAATATATTGACAGGTAAAACAGACCTGTCATTTGTTTAATAAAAATTATTCTACATTTGCCTATAAATTTTGTAACTTTTTTGATAATTTTAGAAATCGACGATTTTCTATAGAGAATTATATTGACAGCAAAAACAGACATGTCATTGGTTTAATAATATTTGTTTTCTACATTTGCCTATGAATTTGATAACTTTTTTTGATAATTTTCGAAATGGACCCATTTTATAGTGAATTAAATTGACAGTAAAAACAGACCTGTCATTGGTTTAATAATATTTTTCTACATTTGCCTCTAAATTTGATAACTTTTTTGATAGTTTTAGAAATCAACCGTATACTATAGATTATAATTTTGACAGTTAAAACAGACCTGTCATTGGTTAACTAATTTTTTTTTCTACATTTGCCTATAAATTTGATAATTGTTTCGATAATTTTAAAAATCGACCATATTCTATAGAAAATTATATTGACAGTAAAAACAGACCTGTCATTGTTTAAATAATATTTTTTTCAACATTTGCCTATAAAATTGATAACTTTTTTGATAATTTTAGAAATCGACCATATTCTATAGAGAATTATATTGACAGTAAAAACAAACCTGTCATTGGTTTAATCATATTTGTTCTACATTTGCCTATAAATTTGATAACTTTTTAGATAATTTTAGAAATCGACCATATTCTATAGAGAATTATATTGACAGTAAAAACAGACCTGTCATTGGGTAATAATATTTTTTCTACATTTGCCTATAAATTTGATAATTTTTTGGATAATTTAAGAAATCGACCATATTCTATAGAGAATTCTATTGACAGCTAAAACAGAACTGTCGTTGGTTTAAAAACATTTATTCTACATTGCCTATAAACTTTTTTGATAATTTTAGAAATCGACCATATTCTATAGAGAATTATATTAACAGTAAAAACAGATCTGGCATTAGTTTCATAATATTTTTTTCTATATTTGCCTATGAATTTGAGAACTTTTTTGATAATTTTCGAAATGGAACATATTCTATAGAGAATTATATTGACAGTAAAAAGAAACCTGTCATTGGTTTAATTATATTTTTTCTACATTTGCCTATAAATTTAATAACTTTTTTGATAATTTTAGAAATCGACCATATTCTATAGAGAATTATATTAACAGAAAAAACAGACCTTTCATTGGTTTCATAACATTTTTTCTACATTTGCCTATAAATTTAATAACTTTTTTTTTATAATTTTAGAAGCCGACCATATTATATTTTAGAAAACGACCATTATTTATAGAGAATTATATTGACAGTAAAAACAGACCTGTCATTGGTTTCATAATATTTGTTTCTACATTTGCCTATACATTTTATAATTTTTTTTATCATTGAAGAAATCGACCATATTCTATAGATATTTATATTGACAGTAAAAACAGACCTGTCATTGGTTAAGTAATATATTTTTTCTATATTTGCCTATAAATTTGATAATTGTTTCGATAATTTTAGAAATCGATCATATTCTATAGAGAAAGTAAAATCACAAAAATAGAGAATTATATTGACAGTAAAAACAGACCTGTCATTGTTTAAATAATATTTTTTCTACATTTGCCTTTAAAATTGATATTTTTTTTGATAATTTAAAAATCGACCATATTCTAAAGAGAATTATATCGACAGTAAAAACAGACCTGTAATTGGTTAGATAATATTTTTTTCTACATTTGCCTATAAAATTGATAACTTTTTTGATAATTTTAGAAATCGACCATATTCTATAGAGAATTATATTGACAGTAAAAACAAACCTGTCATTGGTTTAATCATATTTGTTCTACATTTGCCTATAAATTTGATAACTTTTTAGATAATTTTAGAAATCGACCATATTCTATAGAGAATTATATTGACAGTAAAAACACACCTTTCATTAGTTTCATAATATTTTTTTCTACATTTGCCTATAAAATTGATAACTTTTTTGATAGTTTTAGAAATCGACCATATTCTATAGAGAATTATATTGACAGTAAAAACAGACCTGTCATTGGGTAATAATATTTTTTCTACATTTGCCTATAAATTTGATAATTTTTTGGATAATTTAAGAAATCGACCATATTCTATAGAGAATTCTATTGACAGTTAAAACAGAACTGTCGTTGGTTTAAAAATATTTATTCTACATTGCCTATAAACTTTTTTGATAATTTTAGAAATCGACCATATTCTATAGAGAATTATATTAACAGTAAAAACAGATCTGGCATTAGTTTCATAATATTTTTTTCTATATTTGCCTATGAATTTGAGAACTTTTTTGATAATTTTCGAAATGGAACATATTCTATAGAGAATTATATTGACAGGTAAAACAGACCTGTCATTGGTTTAATTATATTTTTTCTACATTTGCCTATAAATTTAATAACTTTTTTGATAATTTTAGAAATCGACCATATTCTATAGAGAATTATATTAACAGAAAAAACAGACCTTTCATTGGTTTCATAACATTTTTTCTACATTTGCCTATAAATTTAATAACTTTTTTTTATAATTCTAGAAGCCGACCATGTTATATTTAAGAAAACGACCATTATTTATAGAGAATTATATTGACAGTAAAAACAGACCTGTCATTGGTTTCATAATATTTGTTTCTACATTTGCCTATACATTTTATAATTTTTTTTATCATTGAAGAAATCGACCATATTCTATAGATATTTATATTGACAGTAAAAACAGACCTGTCATTGGTTAAGTAATATATTTTTTCTATATTTGCCTATAAATTTGATAATTGTTTCGATAATTTTAGAAATCGATCATATTCTATAGAGAAAGTAAAATCACAAAAATAGAGAATTATATTGACAGTAAAAACAGACCTGTCATTGTTTAAATAATATTTTTTCTACATTTGCCTTTAAAATTGATATTTTTTTTTAATTTAAAAATCGACCATATTCTAAAGAGAATTATATCGACAGTAAAAACAGACCTGTAATTGGTTAGATAATATTTTTTTCTACATTTGCCTATAAATTTGATAACCTTTTTGATAATTTTAGAAAACGACCATATTCTATAGAGAATTATATTGACAGTAAAAACAAACCTGTCATTGGTTTAATTATATTTTTCTACATTTGCCTATAAATTTGATAACTTTTTAGATAATTTTAGAAATCGACCATATTCTATAGAGAATTATATTGACATTAAAAACAGACCTGTCATTGGTTAAATAATATTTTTTCTACATGTGCCTATAAATTTGATAATTTTTTTGATAATTTTAGAAATCGACCATATTCTATAAAGAATTATATTGACAGGTAAAACAGACCTGTCATTTGTTTAAAAAAAATTATTCTACATTTGCCTATAAATTTTGTAACTTTTTTGATAATTTTAGAAATCGACGATATTCTATAGAGAATTATATTGACAGCAAAAACAGACTTGTCATTGGTTTAATAATATTTGTTTTCTACATTTGCCTATGAATTTGATAACTTTTTTTGATAATTTTCGAAATGGACCCATTTTATAGTGAATTAAATTGACAGTAAAAACAGACCTGTCATTGGTTTAATAATTTTCTACATTTGCCTCTAAATTTGATAACTTTTTTGATAGTTTTAGAAATCAACCGTATACTATAGATTATAATTTTGACAGTTAAAACAGACCTGTCATTGGTTAAATAATTTTTTTTTCTACATTTGCCTATAAATTTGATAATTGTTTCGATAATTTTAAAAATCGACCATATTCTATAGAAAATTATATTGACAGTAAAAACAGACCTGTCATTGTTTAAATAATATTTTTTTCAACATTTGCCTATAAAATTGATAACTTTTTTGATAATTTTAGAAATCGACCATATTCTATAGAGAATTATATTGACAGTAAAAACAAACCTGTCATTGGTTTAATCATATTTTTTCTACATTTGCCTATAAATTTGATAACTTTTTAGATAATTTTAGAAATCGACCATATTCGATAGAGAATTATATTGACAGTAAAAACACACCTTTCATTAGTTCATAATATTTTTTTCTACATTTGCCTATAAAATTGATAACTTTTTTGATAGTTTTAGAAATCGACCATATTCTATAGAGAATTGTATTGATAGTAAAAACAGACCGGTTATCGGTTTAATAAAATGTTTTCTACATTTACCTATAAATTTGATAACTTTTTGATAATTTTAGAAATCGACCATATTCTATAGAGAATTATATTGACAGTAAAAACAGACCTGTCATAGGTTTAATAATATTTTTTCTACATTTGCCTATAACCTTTATAATTTTTTGATAATTTTAGAAATCGATCATATATTATAAAGAATCACATCAACAGTAAAAACAGACCTGTCATTGGTTTAAAAACATTTATTCTACATTTGCCTATAAACTTTTTTGATAATTTTAGAAATCGACCATATTCTATAGAGAATTATATTGACAGTAAAAACAAACCTGTCATTGGTTTAATCATATTTTTTCTACATTTGCCTATAAATTTGATAACTTTTTAGATAATTTTAGAAATCGACCATATTCTATAGAGAATTATATTGACAGTAAAAACACACCTTTCATTAGTTTCATAATATTTTTTTCTACATTTGCCTATAAAATTGATAACTTTTTTGATAGTTTTAGAAATCGACCATATTCTATAGAGAATTGTATTGATAGTAAAAACAGACCGGTTATCGGTTTAATAAAATGTTTTCTACATTTACCTATAAATTTGATAACTTTTTGATAATTTTAGAAATCGACCATATTCTATAGAGAATTATATTGACAGTAAAAACAGACCTGTCATAGGTTTAATAATATTTTTTCTACATTTGCCTATAACCTTTATAATTTTTTGATAATTTTAGAAATCGATCATATATTATAAAGAATCACATCAACAGTAAAAACAGACCTGTCATTGGTTTAAAAACATTTATTCTACATTTGCCTATAAACTTTTTTGATAATTTTAGAAATCGACCATATTCTATAGAGAATTATATTAACAGTAAAAACAGATCTGGCATTAGTTTCATAATATTTTTTTCTATATTTGCCTATGAATTTGAGAACTTTTTTGATAATTTTAGAAATCGACCATATTCTATAGAGAATTATATTAACAGAAAAAACAGACCTTTCATTGGTTTCATAATATTTTTTCTACATTTGCCTATAAATTTAATAACTTTTTTTTTATAATTTAAGAAACCGACCATATTATATTTTAGAAAACGACCATTATTTATAGAGAATTATATTGACAGTAAAAACAGACCTGTCATTGGTTTCATAATATTTGTTTCTACATTTGCCTATACATTTTATAATTTTTTTTATCATTGAAGAAATCGACCATATTCTATAGATATTTATATTGACAGTAAAAACAGACCGGTCATTGGTTAAGTAATATATTTTTTCTATATTTGCCTATAAATTTGATAATTGTTTCGATAATTTTAGAAATCGATCATATTCTATAGAGAAAGTAAAATCACAAAAATAGAGAATTATATTGACAGTAAAAACAGACCTGTCATTGTTTAAATAATATTTTTTCTACATTTGCCTTTAAAATTGATATTTTTTTTGATAATTTAAAAATCGACCATATTCTATAGAGAATTATATCGACAGTAAAAACAGACCTGTAATTGGTTAGATAATATTTTTTTCTACATTTGCCTATAAATTTGATAACTTTTTTGATAATTTTAGAAATCGACCATATTCTATAGAGAATTATATTGACAGTAAAAACAGACCTGTCATTGGTTTAGTAATATTTTTTTTCTACATTTGGTTATGAATTTGAAAACTTTTTTGATAATTTTCGAAATGGAACATATTCTATAGAGAATTATATTAACAGTAAAAACAGACCTGTCATTGGTTAAATAATATTTTTTCTACATTTGCCTCTAAATTTGATAACTTTTTGATAGTTTTAGAAATCGACCGTATTCTGTAGATTATAATTTTGACAGTAAAAACAGACCTGTCATTGGTTAAATAATATTTTTTTCTACATTTGACTATAAATTTTATAACTTACAACCATTCATTTTTCAATATATTAAAAACATATTCTCTAATGTTAGATTTAAAATCAGTATATGGTATATCACAGTTAGATAAAGGGTCGCCCAGGGCATTCTTTGCCTCAAGGTCTACAGCTGTGTTTCCAAGGATTTCAACATGACTCGGAACCCATAGAAATATTTCTTTCAGAAGAATTTTTAAATTCCTCATTACATATAAAATTTTGAGAATTGTTGGGTTTTTAATTTTAGTATTTTGTATAGCTTGTAAGCATGAAAGTGAATCAGAACATATAATAAATTTGGATTTATCCGAAGAAGGAATAAATTTCAAAGTCAAAATTATTGCTTCTGCTTCAGCAGTAAAGATGGATGCATCAGATGGAAAACGGAGAGTTGTGGCTCTGTCCTTAAAGACAGCAGTTGATGCAACTCTGTCACCATCTTTTGATCCATCAGTATAGACAGTTGAAAAATCTAGATAATCGGTTTTAATTTCAGCATAGTGTCCCTGAATTTAAAGAGGATTTGTTTTATTTTTATTGTGTTCACGGAGATCAAATATCATTTTTGGTTTGGGAAGTTCCCATGGAGAACATTTGCAAGTTTTAACTTGAGCAACAGATGTTAAATCAAAAGAAGTTAAATGTGGTTTTAAACGTATACCTAACGGAGGAATTTTATTTTCATGTTTTGCAAAAATATCTTCATAAATCGGATTAAAAACACAGATGTAGGCAGGAGTTTCTGAATAGGCTTTTAGTTTGACAGCATATTGAAGTCCAAGCTTCAAACGTCTGTCAGAGAGTGAGTGCTCATCAGCCTCTACATACAGACTCTCAACTTGTGAGGTTTTAAATGCGCCAAGACAGAGACGCAAGCCCTGGTGATGCACAGCATCGAGAATCTGTATGTAGGACTTCCTTGCAGAGCGATACACTATAGAGCCATAATCAAGTTTAGATCTAACTAGAGATCTATATAAATTAAGTAAAATGTTGCGATCAGCACCCCAGTCGGTACTGCCGACAACTTTTAAAATATCTAATACTTTTAAACATCTCGATTTTACCATTTTGATATCGGGTTGAAAGGTTAACTTTTTATCGAAAATTAACCCAAGAAATTTGGTTTCATCAACCATTTTAATTGGGTTGCCGTACAAAGTGAGTTCTGGATCAACATGCAATTTCCTTTTGTTACAAAAATGCATCCCGACCGTTTTTGACGTGGAAAATTTAAAACCATTTTCCGAGGCCCATTTTTTCAATTCTTCCAAGACATAATTGTAATTGTCTTTCTATGTTATTCATATTTTTGCCTCTGTAACATATTAAACAAGAGTCTCTCAAGAGCCTGAATCGCTCACCTTAATTCTTTTGGTTAAATCTCTCATCAATGATTATTTTGGCTTTTCAATTTATATAAATGTTTTTTGGATCGTCCTATTTTCTTCAAAAGCCAAAAAAAAATTAATCATTTTCTCCTATGTTCTATTTTAGCCATAGGAGCTATGTTTCTTGACATACAAGGAAATAAAATATAAAATTTATACTAGATACTCTGAAACTCATTTAGCCTAAGTTTGGCTGAAATTGATACAGCAGTTTCAAAGGAGAAGATTTTTTAAAGTAAGTCAACATGATGAACAAATTGTGAAAAAAGTCTTTAAAGGGCAATAACTTCTTAAGGGGTCAATTGACAATTTTGGTCAATTTGACTTAATTGAAGATCTTACTTTGCTGAACATTATTGCTGTTTACAGTTTATTTCTATCTATAATTATATTCAAGATAATAAACAAAAACAGCAAAATTTCCTTAAAATTATCAATTCAGGGGCAGCAACCCAACAACAGGTTGTCTGATTCATCTGAAAATTTCAGGGCAGATAGAAATTGACCTGATAAACAATATTACCCAACGTCAGATTTGCTCTAAATGCTTTGGTTTTTGAGTTATAAGCCAAAAACTGCATTTGACCCCTATGTTCTATTTTTAGCAATGGCGACCATGTTTGTTGATAGATCATAATTTCGGATACAATTTACAAACTAGATACCCTAAGGAACATTCAGTTAAAGTTTGGAAGTATTTGGCCCAGTAGTTTCAGAGGAGAAGATTTTTGTAAAAGATTACTAAGATTTACGAAAAATGGTTAAAAATTGACTATAAAGGGCAATAACTCCTAAAGGGGTCAACTGACCATTTCCGTCATGTTGACTTATTTGTAAATCTTACTTTGCTGAACATTATTCCTGTTTACAGTTTATCTCTATCTATAATAATATTCAAGATAATAACCAAAAACAGCAAAATTTCCTTAAAATTACCAATTCAGGGGCAGCAACCCAACAACGGGTTGTTTGATTCATCTGAAAATTTCAGGGCAGATAGATCTTGACCTGATAAACAATATTACCCCATGTCAGATTTGCTCTAAATGCTTTGGTTTTTTGAGTTATAAGCCAAAAACTGCATTTGACCCCTATGTTCTATTTTTAGCAATGGCGACCATGTTTGTTGATAGATCAAAACTTCGGATACAATTTATAAATTAGATACCCTAAGGAACATTCATTTAAAGTTTGAAAGTATTTGGCCCAGTAGTTTCAGAGGAGAAGATTCTTGAAATAGTTTACGACGACAGACGACGGACGACGACGGACGCCAAGTGATGGCATAAGCTCACTTGTCCCTTCGGGACAGGTGAGCTAAAAATCATCAACGTACAATGAACCTTCAATATTACTTTTTAAAACTTCAACAAGGCTGTTGATTTTAAAACTAAATAATGTAACAGACAAAATACTGTCCTGAGGGACACCCATCTCTTGATCATACAGATCAGACATGGTCGAATTAACTCTAACATTAAATTGTCTGTTGCAGAGAAAATTAGAAATAAAATTAAGCATATTGCCTTTCAACCCCATATCAAATAGATCTTTTAAAATACCATATTTCCATGCAGTATCATAGGCCTTCTCAAATGTCGAAAAAAACCGACACCACATGTTCATTTTTCGCAAAACCATTACGGACAAATGATTCGAATCGAACAAGATGATCAAGAGTACTGCGGTCCTGTCGGAAGCCAATATCCAGCCCATTGGATTCCAAGAACCAAACAAGGCGACCATTGACCATCCGTTAAAGTGTTTTACAGACACAACTGGTAAGAGCAATTGGTCGATAATTAATATGATCCGTATGATCTTTACTTGGTTTTGGAATAGGCACGACGGTTGCAAGCTTCCAGATTGATGGTAAATCACCAGATTCCCAGATGTTATTCATGAGCTGCAAGAGAGCTTCTAGCGAGGAATCTGGCAAGTGTTTTAAGAGTTGGTAGTGAATATTATCAGGCCCACAAGCTGCATCATGGGCTTTTGACAGAGATGTTTAAAGTTCTTCAAGAGAAAACAGTTCATTATAATTTTCACCATTTTTTGATTTAAAGTTTAATTTAATTTTTTCTTTTTGTTTTTTAACTTTTTTAAAGTCTTCCCTGTAGTTGTTACAAGAAGAAGATTTCGCAAAGTTTCACCAAACTTGTTGGCAATATCCTTTTCAGATGTTAATAAATCATTGCCGTGCCTTAGCGCAAAAAATACGGAAATTACTCAAGTTTTCCGTCGTTGGTTGTTGATTGAACCGTCTTTCAGATTTTTTACGGTCACCTATGGCTTGATCACAAACGTCATCAAACCATGGTTTGCTGGGATGTTTCGGATTTGCCGAGGTCTTAGGAATAGTTCTGTCAGCAATTGACGTTAAAACTGTATAATTGTTGACAATTTCAATGGATTCTTGAAAAGCCAACATATTCCAATGCCATTAACCTTCCCCTCCCCCAAAACTTCGTCTGCTAAATTTCCAGAAAATGTCGGACGAAGTCGCAAATTTTCAATCTCCTGTGGTCTCCTATGAATTTACTACAAGATGAACAAGATGTTAATCCAGATATTGATGAAGATCTGGAAAATGTCCTGATCCAAATAGATATGTTGGCTGATCAAGGAAGTACTGAAGTATGTCCTGAATACTCCCTTGAAACAAACACCACTGAAACTACAAATACATGTATTGCAACTGTTCCAGACACAATACATGAAAACATGGAACTTGATGAAAAAAAACCCAGTTTGATGAATTCCCCAACATATTTTCCGTATGCAAAGTGACCTCAGTGTGACCCATCTTGTAGTAAAAATCCGGTGATCACAATACGCATGGAAGTCCTTAAAATAAACTATTATCTGAATTTACATGTTAAACACGTGCTCATTTTCCATGCTTTTTTGTAGATTTTTTGTCGATTGTTGGAAGTAGGAAATTTGGCTATGGTGTAGGACAATAACTGGTAATTTATCAGGAGTCTTAAGCAGAAACCAACTAGAATCAATCAGTGACTCTTCTTTGTCCGTTACACACATTCCAGATTTAAACTTTCCCTAAGGGAAGCTATGATTTTTTTTTCACAAACTGATGGATTAATTTGTACAAAATGATAACTTGTACACAACATATATAATCAGAGAGTATCTACCTTTTTTTTTTGATGGGCTAGGATGAAATTTGATAAAGACAAAACATGATTTTGAAAGAAAAAAAAACCAAGATGAGAAATTTGCCAAAAAAAAAGCAGGATGATAATTTAAGCAAAAAAGGCCGAAAAAGAGAAAAATATAATGGAGGATAGAGATGACAACTAAATAAAATAGCCCCCCCCCCCCCCCCCCCCCCAAAAAAAAATAAATAAATTGGTAGCTCCTTTAGAATAATGTATAAAAATATAGAGTTCCGCCAGGGGCGGATCCAGCCATTATTAAAAAAAAGGGGGGTTCCAACTATATGTTCCAATTCAAATGCATTGATCGTCCAAAATAAGGGGGTTTCAACCCCCGAACCCTCCCCCTGGATCCGCCACTGCATTCAAGTGTTTTAAACCTTTGGCTCAGATTTTGGTATAAGAAAGTTTTACTAAATATTTAGTTCTTATGATTTTGCAGTACAGTAAATTATAAAATTATTGCGTGCATTTAATATTGCGATTTTTTTTCTTTACTCCATATGATTTTAAGATTTTTTGAGATATTGAGAAAAATCCTGCTTAATTCATATTAAAAAAAAATTAAATGGGAGTTTAAAATTATGCCATTATATAACCCTGTCACCTTTTTTTTTGCAATAACTTCTGAATTAACAATAATTTGATGCATTAGTTTTTTAAGTATTTTCAAAAAACTGAATTATTTTCAAGTCTCAGACTCTGTCTGAACAGCAGCAAACTTCTCAACCACACCACACCATCATCCTGTCCCTCAACAACAACAACATCCACAACTTCATCAACAGTTGACTGACCATCCAGTCCAAAATGAGCAATAATAATATTTTAATATGGACTCAGGAAAAACTTTCATGACCACAGCTGGTAAATTATATTTTTAATCATTATTTTTACTTTCATTAAAAGATGAAAAACTATTTTAAATCATTAAGCATGATTTAATGAGTTCTGTATTGAATGTTGTCAGGTGTACACACATTTTTTTCAACATGAAGTATCACCATATAATCAACATGAATTTATATAAGAATTTTCCTCATATACTTATAATCCATTAGAGGTTGTTTTTTTTTTTGTATCGCCTGAAATTAATTAAACACGTACAGGTATTAAGTGAAGACATGACCATACTTATAGGTTTTGTTTTGAATGATTGAAATTTATTAACTATTTTTAAATGTATTTGTATTTACTTTTATCTGCATTATTAGCTGATCACTGTACATAATTTAGTTTTGTTTATTACAGCTGCCATTTATCAAGGACTTCAAGTCTTAGATAATACAAATTGCCAATATTGTGAAATATGATTAGTAAACTAGAAGCAGAAAATGACACATTAAAAAAGAAACTGCAATCAATAAAAGGTACTATATTATGTAATAACCTATTTAAATGATAGTTACTGAGAACTAACAGTTATAAATAGTTATTTCATGCTCGAGCCAAAAAAAAATCAAATACTTTTGTTTTTTATTTTAAACTGTTATTGCTATTTACCTGTGGTATTTGACACATGATGACTTATTATTTCCTAAATTGTGATCTCTGATGTTCATGTTTTTTGTAATGGAGAACATAGAATTGCGTTCAGCTAATTGAGTTTATATTCAGAGGAAAAGAGCTTAAAATAAATTTTGTAGTACATGTTTATATCTGTTATACATGTTCTAGCCCTTGAAAAACATTTTCTTTTTAGTTTATTATAAGATCTGTAAGAATACTACGACAATTTTGATTGCAATTTGTTTGCACTGTGGATAATCATTTGATAAAGTGAAAATATATTTACTATAAAAATAAATTGTGGCATGATTGTAAATTGACAATTCTCCACCAGAGACCAACTGACATAGTAAAAGAGAGACGAAAGAAACCAAAGGGATAGTCAAACTCATAAATCAAAAACAAACTGATAACGCCATGGCTAAAAATGAAAAAGACAAACAAAGAAAAAAGTAAGTTAGCAATTGGGGTCATGGTTAAAGGACCATAACCTGTCAATGTAGGACGTACTTATAATCATTGTAAACTTTGATTTATTGATAATGATGCATTGAATATTAACTTTACATGTATTTGCAGGCAATGTAGAATGCACTATTATTGCTAACATGAGAAGGGTTATTTCAAAATATGAAAATTCAGATGAAGAGGAAATAGGTGATGATGTTATTGACGAGCCCTTTCCAGGCAACATGTCATATGAGATACTGTCACCGTAACCACTCCAAACATTGTCTTCATTTACAGCTAAGAGTATAGAAATATCATCACCATCATCACAGTACCACATTTAACATTGATTCCATTGAAACTTTGGAAGATTATCAGACATTCCTCCAACCAGACAAAACAAGGTAAAGATACAAAAAATCATAAAGGTTATCAAATAACTTTACTTGTTATTATATTTGTTTTTAAATAAACACTTTTAAATTACGTTACAATAATTTAATTACCATACCTCTAATAATATCAGCATAGTAATGTTAGTTCAAAAGTTTTATAAATGACTCAGATTTTTCCATTTTAAAATGTGTTTTCCCATTCATCTTCAGAAAAACCATTATAGATTTTTGTATAATTTTTAATTAAAAGAAAATACGAAAAAGTAAAATAACAAAAATACTGAACTCTGAGGAAATTCAAAGTGGGAAGTCCCAAAAGAATGGACAATAACAGTCATATTCCTGACTTGGTACAGGCATTCTCTCATGTAGAAAATATTGGATTGAACCTGATTTTATGGCGCTAAACCTCTCGCTTGTATGACAGATCCATCAAATTTGTTTATGCCATACTAGTATGTAAATGGCATAAACAAAATAGCAAAATAATTATTTCAGTTTCATGCATGGAGATGGAAAATTATTGCAAGAAAGGAAATGTCATGAAATTCAGTTGTTACTTTCTTTATTTCTTGTCCATTCGTTTTTGATGCGTTTTGTTATTTGATTTTGCCATGTGATTATGGTCGTTCTGAATTGATTTTCCTCTGAGTTCAGTATTTTTGTGATCTTACTTTTTTTCAGATAGCATTAGTGGATGGCCACTCCCTATATATTGACGTCACCCAGTTGCAGACCATAAAGAACAGGTCCAAGTAAAACCCAAGTAGGATAGTAAGGGAACTCGGGTATATTGGATAGGGACAGAAATTTTGCAATGCAACAGGCCACCTACAGACCCCTCAAAGAGTTGTTGCAATGGTTCTTAACGTGCAAAGAGCGTGATACTCTCTTTACACGAGGCATCTGATTTAACGTCCCCCTTCTGACCGGACGTGACTGCGAACTTGATACATCCCGCTCAGCCAAACGGACGGCCCACTTCGGGAAGCGTTTTACTGCCGGTCGGGAGATGACCAAGTGACCATATTTCTATACCTCAGTCACCCCTGGGTCTCTGACACTTTGAAAGAGAACTATAACCTGGAACGTAAATTGGCCGAATATGAAACTGACGAGTTTGAGGACTCATTTACTTCTTCCCAGGAGTCTTCTCATAATAGAAAACAGGATGGAAATGAGAAAATCTCAGTTTCTGATGCCAATGCTGCTTTGACATCAGCATTTCGCTCAGAAGGATCATAAAAATAACAGAAAAAAATGAAAACATGAGCACTATTATAAGAAAAATTTTAAAAAGACACTTATTATGCATTGTTCTTATTTTTCCATATTGTATGATTTTTGGAGAAGACAGTCTTGCGAATTTGAATATTGTAATTTGTATAGCAATATATTTTGCATATAATAATGATGTATTCATTTTGTTAAAAATAAAGTTGTTTTTTAGGGTTTGTAAAGTAGCAAATTTTTGCAGTGAAGACATTCTTCACTTGTTTTATTCTTCCCAAAAGTAGTTTTGCAATAATTTTGACAATTTCATTGAATACATTTCAAACAGAGAAAAGGTATGTAGCCTATGTTTAACAGTAGATCTTTCTAGACAGGTAACATAAGTGTAACTAATATTCAAATTTCATCTATTGACAAATACCACAATGAAAAAAGAGTTTTTGCCCTTTTTTTTTTACAATTTTATGTAGTCCTTTACAAAAATATTTTCCTCTGAAACTACTCGGACAAATTTAACCAAACTTATCAATAATCATCATTAGATTGTCTTGTTTACAATTGAGTCCGATGACCCCACCCCCAAACCAAGATGAGGGGCCTGCAAGATTATGTTAGGCCATGCAACATTATAATTTGAAAAAAAACACCTTAAAATATTGAGATAGATTTATGCTCGCTGCATTCGCATTGGTCACAGGAGTTACCTTGGTAAAATACAATTTGATTGATTTTTTTTTGTTGGAGGGGCCTTTTTCGCGTTTGTTTTTGCGACACGTCGAAAACATTATTTTCTTTCAATTAGTGCCAGCTGAGGATGAAACAATAAATTCAGAAAAAAGCACGCAAAGAACTTGAAAAAAAAGAAGAAAGGAAGATTCAGAAGGAAATCAAAAGTTTGGAACCAAAGCAGGGAAGAAAAAAACGTAAAAAATACGCTACGAACAATGGAGAAAATAAATTTGGTGGAGAAAAATTAATCCTGCTAAAAATGTGAAAAGAAATTAGAAGTAATGCGTCTTCAATTTAATTAGGAAACAATTGAAACAAAGAAGAGCATTGAGCATACATTTTCATTTTATAGATTTTCCTGGCAAGCGTTCTACTGTCGGTCTGAAGAAGACCAAGTGACCATATATCTATGTCACAGTCAATATTAAGGTTTTTTCCTTGGAATATTTAACTATATAAAGACTATATACAGCTAACATTCATATGAATGAAATGGTTAAATTGTGAAAATATCGTGATAAAACAAAATACTTAACAGTGCCATTAAGTTCATTTTCCCCCTTTTCCCATTAAGTCAATGACTTACAACAATGCATTCGTTTTAATGAAAGCAGCATTCGGGACCATTCTTTCACACATGATCTTGATTACTACACAAGAAGAACTCAATGCACGGACCTCTTTCCCTAGGAAATATGTTCACTTTTTTGGGATACGATTGCTTTCAAGCAATCTGTAGACTTATACCGCTGGCTCAGAGCATTTCCCTCGCGTCAATCGTTTTATTCTAAACATTAAGGAACATCTCGGAATCTTATGATTGTCTTGCTTTAAAACTAAAAACAAACAAAGGGATTGAAATTGAACTTAAACAACTTTTCATATTCTTCATGTTTGATAATTTCCTTGACTTATATGCGTGTTTTTAACAACACGGAAAATCAGAATTAAGCAGTATTTATATTTAGTGTATTTATAAATTTAGAAACACGTCAATGGGAATTCCCAGTTGTGGTAAAATGTGAGAGTTCTCTGAATTCCGATCAATCTATTTTTGTCATATAAGAACTGAAGTCGAGTTTTTCTTATATGTTACCGTTATGAAACTGATATTTGAGATTGTATTTCCATAAAGAAATAGAGAACCATCTAGGTCGTTTAATAAACATTAAAGATTTAATATACGTGCTTGCTTCAGGGTTTGTTTTGGAAATTATGCGCATGCGTATAGTTTTCTTGGCTTCAAGGGGTTTTAAATTGAATGGTACAAAGGACATTTCAGATGTATAAACATTATAGGAAGAGGTCCATGTGGAAGGGTAAACAAAGCCGTAAAATGAAAGAAAACAATTTGTTATCAGTAGCAGATGATTTTCCATTATTTATAAAAGAAGCAAAAATGATGAAAACTGTACAATGACACAATAATGTGCTACAAATTCATGTTTTTTTCTTAAAAAGACAAAGCAATTTTTCTGGATTATATCTCCTTGGTTTGAAAAGAGAAAAATGGAACAAGATACCGTGATAATAGTTATCAAAGGTACCATGATTATAATTTAGTACGCCAGACGCGCGTTTCGTCTACATAAGACTCATCAGTGACGCTCATATCAAAATATTTATAAAGCCAAAAAAGAGTTAAATAGCATTGAGGATCCAAAATTCCAAAAAGTTGTGCCAAATACGGCTAATATAAACATTAAATGATATTTAATTACCAATTGCGAAAATGCAGACTTTTGGAGTTCCGGGCATACTCCACAACATTTGACAATAGATACAATAGCAGGGTTGCATTTTCTTCATAGTAAAGGAAAAAGTAAAATCACATAAAATACAGAACTAAGAGGAAAATCAATTCGGAAAGTCCACAGGAGTTACACATAGAGACGTTACATTGCTGTGTACACTATACTGTATAAAAAACGTATAATAACATCAGATGTTTTTAGTGATAACAAGTTTTCGTTGTTTTTCTTTCATATTTGCTTTCTGTGTATCTTATTGCTAAAACTAGTGTTTTTTTTACGGAAAATCGAAACGCTATAATTATTATATGAAATTGACTTAATATAAATAGAGGTAGAATATTATATACATGTAGTGCATTTACCGCAGATCAAGAATGATTATTTTGCACTGAAGTATAGAAACTGAACAACATTTTGGTCGAGCCTTCAACTTAAGTCAGTGGCGTATCCAGAAATTTACATGAGTAGGGGCCCACTGACTGCCTAAAAGTGGGCTAATCTGGTCAAGTTTCAGTGATTCCCTATATAATAAACCAATTTTGTTTGGATTGATGGTTGCTTAACGTCCAGTGGCAAATATTTCATGCATTTCAGGACGAGAACAAGTTCACAATAAATACAATAGGTAGGTCTTGGCACAATAGAGGCCATCTGGGATGATGGTCGGGGAAATTTGGACTGCCACTGGAAAATGAGGGTTTATTGGATAGGACCAGAAATTTTGCCTTGCAACAGGCCACCTACGGATCCTCTATGTTTGGATGTTACACTATTGTTTTAGAAAAGGGAGAAGGTTTGGTACCAATAAATGTTTATCTCCACTGCTATTGTTTGCACCTGTCCAAAGCCAGGAATCTGCTGTCCAGTGGTTGTTGTCTTTTTAATAATAATAATGTGGTTCATAAGTGTTTCACGTTTCTCTATTTAATAGATTAAAATGTCGGTTTTACCTTTTGAAGGTTTACATTAGTAATTTTCTCGACTCTTTGTAGCTTGTTGTTCAGTGTGAACTAAGGCTCAGTCATAATTTGACCTACAATAGTTTACTTTCATAAATTGTTACTTGGATGAATAGTTGTCTCATTGACCTTCATACCACTGTCCACTATCTATATATAAGGTCTAAATTAAAAACAATGGTCAAACCTATGACAGCATTGAATATAAAAAAGAAGATGTGGTATGATTGCCAATGAGACAACTATCCACAAAAGACCAAAATGACACAGACTTTAACAATTATAGGTCACCTTACCGCCTTCAACAATGAGCAAAGTCCATACCGCATAGTCAGCTACAATAGGCCCCGATAAGACAATGTAAAACAATTCAAACGAGAAAACTAACGGCCTTATTTATGTAAAAAATTGAAGTTTCGAAACAAGTTCATTATGGTATTTGAATTATGTTAATAATCTCTAAGATGTATCTAAAAAAGAACTAATGGGTATGCCCTCAATTGATAAAGCCTTCAACAAATTAATATTATTTAGACAATAATTTGTATCAATTAACACAGTTCAGTCTTTAATAGCTTTCTTCTGCAATGCAATATTGATCCCGGGTAAGAGTGTTGCCTTACCACGGAGACGACATGATCCAGAGTACTTATTACGCCTCTGTATGTGTCATCGAATTGGCGATTTTTTATAAACCTGGAAAACCAGGAAAAGGTCTGCTCTGCTTTCATGGTATTGTAGCTTTCTGGGATTGTTGATTGATGATATGTTACTTTACACCGGGCATACTTGCGATTTTGGAGATGTTACCGGTCAACAATCTTTTTAATGGTCTTCCATAGCTTGTTCAGAGGAGCGTGAAATGGCAAGTCTTCTTTAGCTGCTTTGATGCAATCAAGGTGGCACTTCTTGTCATATGCTAATATTAAAGATTCCATGCTTGCCTCAAGCTGATTTTCTGGTAGTCTACTCAGCTCCAGCAACACACTTCGTATAGTACTTATAAATACTTGGCAAGGTCCTTCTTACCTAGAAATAAGTTTAATAAGTTCCATAACATAATGTAAATATTGTTAACATAATTGAGTAAAACAAATGTCCATATCTTGTTTAAATAAGACAAAAGGATTAGAAATATAAAATCAAATATTAAATACGTCTTCGGAAAACCAAATGATAATGCATAGTCCAAGACATTTAAATATACTTTTCATACTTTTTCTGAAATTGCATTTACGTTTTCCAATTCATTTATTATTGAGAAATGTAAAAAACAAAAAAGAAAATCTGCATTTTTTAATTGAAGATCACTGGACCAATCAAAATCTAGGAATATTTTAGTACTGTTAATTAATAAACTACCTGATGCATTTGTCCTTAATGACTTAAGGAGGCACGAGGGTATAAAAATTTCAGAAAAAATCAAAAATTTGTTTTTCATTACAAATTTTAATTATTTCCTTTTGTAGTTAGTTACTTTATCATATGGTACAAAAATCATTCAAAACAATCAATTCGTGTTGGCCCCAGATGACTTTCCAAATGTATACATCATTGAAAAAGTTCCAAATTATCTCCCTTTGGTGGAAAAATGCAATTTTTGGGCTCTTAAATTGAAATATCTTTTTCAACTCATCGGTGACCTATCTTTTTTTAATATAATTTCCATATAAGCTGTACTTAAACTAAATTATTGTAAAATTTTAACAATTTCTGTAATAATTTTTTTTTTTTTCGATATTACCTTTATTTCTCCTATTACTTCAACAGAAATAAACCGCCTTTACAAAAATGGATGCTTCTTTCGAAGGCAGATTGTGAGCGCAAATGAACGGTGACCACACTTTTTTATTTTATTTTTCTATTAACTATCAGATAAAGTTCATTTATAGAAAAATATAGAGAAATCCTATATAAATGATTTAGACCCGCGAACCCCCTTAAGTGCAAATTTTGATTTTTTGCAAGTTCCTGAAAAATCATGTTTAAATCATATAAGTTCTTTCAAAATGTAAGGTTAATAGATTATAAAAATTTTATATTTTCAATAATCTGGTTTATTTCAATCAAATATTTGTGTTGGTGCGTGGGTGTTGTAGCCTGTAGCTCATTGCCCTCGCAGCTTGAAATAGAATTTTGGAATTCCAGTATCGGCCACTTGTTAATTTGCTGTCGACCAGAAAGCAGGTGTTACACAAATTAGTTCAACTTTTAAAGAAAAAAAAGATGCCAAACAAGAGAAATACCGTAGGATCGCCATCAAGGGCCATGGGAAAGACGAGAGGAACGGCCAACAAGACAGGAGGACAGAACAAAGAAATCCCCCAAAAGATAGGCCGGAGCTGGCCGGAAAAGAACTGCCAAGAAAACACAAGAGGTCGGACACGTGGTGACAGAAGGACCGGGGGAAACTACTGATATCTCATCAGGTAATGAGTCGGAAGATGATGCACGGTCATTCCCCTCTTTTAGGCACGACCCGTTACACCAAAACTTTGAAATTGCAAATAATTCCATTGATTTCACACCGTCACAAGAATCTAGCATCATGACACATCGGGGGAACACGTGCCTTTTAGAATTAAAGAATAGATTTGGGAGGGAAAGTTAATAGAGCTTCATTCTCTTTTGATCTTTTGAGACAGCAAAAAGAAATGGAAGAGGTTGACTAGGGCGATTTGAAATTAAAAAGGGGGAAAATTTGCATTGCAAAAAGATCGTCGGGTGTTTATTTTTCCATAAATAAATGGACTTCAGCATTCATGGTTTTTATGAGCGTCTACATTTAGAAATACAGCACACGTGCACAGGAATTGTTAAAATATATGCGAGATACTATATATAAATTAGCGACAACGAGGTCAGACACCTGGGCAACCTATGATGTGCAATTTAGACTAAAAATAGAAAAGAATCCAAATTTATCTTAGGGAAATATATACGGTGAATATTGGCTATTACACATCACATCTCCCACAGTACAAAACAGTGTGTCGGTGCAATCACAGGGTTATAGAACAAATACACAACTGATCCGCTAATCTGGCATAACAATCCTTCCCCTGATAATTTAGAAGATCAAGATAAACAAGATTAATCTCTAGTTAATGAAATTAATAAATTCAATTTGCACTCAATTAAACTAAACAGCTACAAGCTTTACTGTCTATATATTAAATGTCCAATTATGATATCCTAAACCTACAGTTATATCACTACACTAGTTTAACCACAAACATTTACAGTCATATAAATAATAAGTCTATCTGTGCTTTTCTTACTCTTTCTGAGCGGCGAGTAACGATAGTGTCATTAGCATTTTCAACTGTTTTATTTTCGGTTAATTTTAGTTTGTTCGGATTCATTATCATTGTCAGTGTTTTCGGCATCGCCGTTTTGAATTACATGTTGATACTGTAGTGAATTCAGTGTCAATATCAGATTTGGTATTTTCAAGTATGTTTAGAATGTCTATATTTTTTTGCGGTACAAATTCACGATTCTGATCAATATGTCTATTTACGGTAACATGTAATACAAATATCAAGAAATTTCTCAAATTATTACACATGAAATTATCTTGATCAAATGACCGATTTAAGG
The DNA here is from genome assembly GCA_037788925.1 of Mytilus galloprovincialis. Lineage (NCBI taxonomy): Eukaryota > Metazoa > Mollusca > Bivalvia > Mytilida > Mytilidae > Mytilus > Mytilus galloprovincialis. The sequence continues at coordinate 36,269,382 of CM075338.1, forward strand.
TAACATCTAATATAATTATCAGGAAAGTTGCTAAATTTACAGTAAAATGTAAAAAAATCATTATTATAACCGTTTGCAGGTTTAATGTTGCATTCTATATAACTATCCTTGGAATTTGCTCGAATTTAGGAAACATCAGAATGAGTTATCATAAAAGGGGTGAAATTTTCTGAAAATACAAAATTTACTACAAAAAATAAGTTGGTTCAAGTTAACAGCAGATGTAATTGTCAATACACATTATAAAATTATCTTGATCACATGACCGATTTAAGGTAACATCTAATACAATTATCGAAAAAGTTCTCAAATTAATACACATAAAATTATCTTGATCAAATGACTGATTTAAGGTAACATCTTATTCAATTATCAGGAAAGTTGCTAAATTTACAGTTAAATGTTGAAAAATCATTATTGAAACCGTTTGCAGGTTTGGTGTTACATTCTATATAACTATCCTCGGAATGTGGCCGATTTAGGAAAACATCACAATGAGTTATCATAAAAGGGGTCAAATTTCCTAAAATATAGTATTTTTTACAAAAAGTGATTGGTTCAAGTTAAAAGCAGATGCAATTGTCAATACACATTATAAAATCATCTTGATCACATGACCGATTTACGGTAACATGTAATACAATTATCAAGAAAGTTCTCAAATTAATACACATGAAATTATCTTGATCAAATGACCGATTTAAGGTAACATCTAATATAATTATCAGGAAAGTTGCTAAATTTACAGTAAAATGTAAAAAAAATCATTATAAAAACCGTTTGCAGTTTTAATGTTACATTCTATATAACTATTCTTAGAATTCGCTCGATTTAAGGAAACATCAGAATGAGTTATCATAAAAGGGCTGAAATTTTCAGAAAATATAAAATTTACTACAAAAATTAAGTTGGTTCAAGTTAACAGCAGATGCAATTGTCAATACACATTATAAAATTATCTTGATCACATGACCGATTTACGGTAACATGTAATACAATTATAAAGAAAGTTGTCAAATTAATACACATGAAATTATCTTGTTCAAATGACCGATTTAAGGTAACATCTAATATAATTATCAGGAAAGTTGCTAAATTTACGTTTAAATGTTAAAACCGTTTGCAGGTTTAATGTTACATTCTATATAACTATCCTTGGAATTTGCACGATTTAAGGAAACATCAGAATGAGTTATCATAAAAGGGGTGAAATTTTCTGAAAATATAAAATTTACTACAAAAATTAAGTTGGTTCAAGTTAGAAGCAGATGCAATTGTCAATACACATTATAAAATTATTTTGATCACATGTCCGATTTGAGGCAACAGCTAATACAATTATCAAGAAAGTTCTCAAATTAACACCA